>JAVJIF010021255.1:0-124563 GCA_038442645.1 Agave tequilana
GCAGTATTTTTAAATTTTAAATTTTAAATCATGTAACAAATTAAAACATAAATTTTAATCAAATTATTTACTTTTCCTAAGCATGCAATTAACATAAAGCAATTAAAAAAAAAGTTCAATTTGCTGGCCTGGGGTGTCAGTCATGCAAAAGCACTGCCTAGAAGATAGATGATCGGCCCTCGTCTGGACCTCAGAATGACCTCCTCTTCTAACGGTAAAAGCCCCCGGTAAATCACCAGCACCCAGCTCAGGACGATGAGCCAGACCTCTGCTCAGATGGAAATTCACTGACCGTGTGTAAAAGAAATCCTCGGAGAAATCAGCAAAAACGAACCAGATTTGTATATAAAAAATATGGAGGGAGACAGAAAGTTGTAGTATTTTTTGCAGGTAACAGACTGAACTGCGAGAAGCTATTTATAAATTCTCGAAGTTTAGCAGTTGTAACAGACTCGCTCCAAATATGCACACGATTGTGCAGTTCGCGAGCAGATCCAGAGAGTTGTAGGCTATCAAAAAATTACTGAAGACAAAGCCTCAGACGCAAACCTCCCAGATGCGGAGATCGCTTCCAGCCTCAGACGCGAACCTCCCAGATGCGGAGATCGCTTCCAGCCTCAGACGCAAACTTCCCAGACGCGGAGGTCACCAGACGCAGACCTCGCGTTCCAATGTCAGACACGGAGGTCGCCAGACGCAGACCTCGCATCCAATGTCATACGCGGAGGTCGCCAGACGCAGACTCGCGTTCCAATGTCAGACGCGGAGGTCGCCAGATGCAGGCCTCGCGTCCTTTGTCAGATGCGGACCTCAGCCAGCTCCGCGTTTCAACTCAAACGCAAGCCTGAGCAGCTTCGCGTTCCAACACACAGACGCGAGCCTGTGAGCTCCGCGTCTCAACATCAGAGCGAGGTCCGTGTCCAGCGCGAGACCCGCATTTCTGCTATAACTGACAGCCACAAACTTGTCAGTTACACCCCATTTTCTCTCCACATAATGAGGAATAACTTCCCATTATGGAGAGATTTAAGGAGTTGGTTACACTCCACCCATTATGGAGAGATTTAAGGGGTTGGTTACACCCCAATTCCTCTATAAATAGCTACGAATAGCTAGAAGAGGCTCAGGGGGAGGGGACCTCTTCTAAAAGGGCTGAGGAGGAGAGTCCCGATGGAGGAATCCAAGAAGCCATGGGCAGAAGAGAAGAGCTACCTCAGCAGAGTTCGGCCTCGAAGCTCTTGTAACCTGAGAAGAGTTCAACTCTTTTTGTTAACTTGCTAAGTTCAAGTTCTTTAAATCTCTTTGATATTCCATTACTGATAGGAGCTGTGCTACTCCACCAGTCGATCTAAAGAGAGATCCACAAGAGAAACTTGACGTTCGGCTAGTCAACGGAGAACAAGATTCACTCTCCACCGCCACACCAAGAACCCAGCATTAAACAAAGGGGAGATTCAATTGTGAATATCTTCCCTCCCCTGTAGTCAGAGTATTAATCCGTTGTAATCTTTCATTTGACTTAAGGAAACTTTACACGAATTTTCTCCCACCAAACAAGAGATGGCGACTCCACTGGGGAGACTTTGTCGTTCTCAACCAACGAGAAAGTAGTGGCGCAAGCCGATGCCGGATGCTTGGATCCACAGTCGAATCTCTTATGATCGAATTCGACCAAGAGAAGTTGAACTCCCCAAAGCTTCGGGAGTCTCCCGTGGAGATAACGTGGTCAGCCCTAATGTCTCTTCAGAGACTCGCGCCATGACCCACGGTCAAGATGGCAATGGAGACCAATCTCCCACCATCCTACTATCAAGGCACTGCTAGTTCAGACGCTGAGGGTTCCCAACAACCGCTGCGACTCAATCGGAATGTCGAGAGGTGACAAAGGTTTCGCGCTCGTCGTCAGCAGACAGAAGTGGCTGCAACAGCACATGTGGCCCGCGTCAATGTCTCTCACGAGACCCGCGAGGCCAATGAAGATGAAGGCCCGTTTCGCCGTACCTCTCCTCTCCAGATTCCTCAACTCCAGGTTACTGGGGTCCCAAACAACCCGTGAAGCGTAACCGGAATGCTGAGCGACGACAGAGACGGCTTGCGCGTCAACAACAGATGGAAAAAGCTGAAAAAGCCATCTGTTCAGCAGATATAGAACGCGGGGCTTAGGCCCACATTTCTTCTGAGCAGCACGAGACTCGCATCTCAGATCCTTAACGCGAGGCCCGCATCTCTGTATCAGAACGCGAAGCTCATTTCTAAGCAAAAATGCGGGGCCCGCGCTGTATCAAAATGCGGAGCTCATGAAGCCCGCGTTTCTGTAACTGAACACGAAGCCCGCGTTTCTATATTAGAACGTGAGGCTCGTGTTTCACCTCACAGACGCGACATTCAGCAATGCGAGATCTGCGTCTCTTCTCAAAAACGTGAGTCCCGCGTCTTTGTGCCAAAACGCGAGACTCACGTCTCTTCTGCAGAGAACGAGCCTGCCGGCTTTGTTACCTTTGAATGGTTCATGAAGATTCCTACCGGCTCTATAGAGAAATGGGTTGACCTCGAGAAGCTCTTCCCTAATCAAGTTCAACACCACACCTCTGATCAAATAAGTACTCAAAGGGAACGCCGATCTCCCTATAAGTTCCCCGCAGAGTTTATAAGTTATCTGTGGAACGACAATCTGACGCCTCCGACAGCTAAAGATAGAGGAAAAAGTTGGCTTTTAAGCCCAATGAAAAAATTCTCAACTCATCATGCTGAGGGGAATAGCATGGCTAACCCAACTCAAACGATAGTTGGTAAAAACACATCAAATCCGTTGATAGCTGAAGGTTTGTTAAAAACCTTGAGGAACCTTATCCCGCCTTCCCCCCAAAATCCCTTACTAATTCCCATCCATGGAATGGTAGGACCACAAAAAGCCAGTGACTATTTCCCCAGTGAAATAATCACAGATCAAACACGCCAAGTTAACATTATACCTTTGGCATATTCACTATCAAGTTAACATTACACCTCTAACAGTGATTTCCCTCAATTTTTCCAGTGGAATAAATTACAAATCGAACCTGTCATGTTAATATCACACCTCTGATAGTAAGGCTTTGATGTTTCTCCGGGGGTAAAAGTTTAACTTGTCAATTCTCTTCAATAGAATGACAAGTCTACTCAAAATACTGTTATGTTCAAAATCACACCTCTAACAGTAGACAAATCCCGGTCAAGTTAATATTACACCTCTGACCAAAATTTTAACTTGTCAGTCCTCTTCAAAAGGATGGCGAGTGCACCAAACTGTGCAAATCGCAGAATATCCCGGTCAAGTTAACATCACACCTCTGACCAAACTTGCTCCAATCGCAAGACAAATCCCGGTCCGGTCAAGTTAACATCACACCTCTGACCAAACTTGCTCCAATCGCAAGACAAATCCCGGTCAAGTTAACATCACACCTCTGACCAAACTTGCTCCAATCGCAAGACAAATCCCGGTCAAGTTAACATTACACCTCTGACCAAAATTTTAACTTGTCAGTCCTCTTCAAAAGGATGGCGAGTCCACCAAACTGCTCAAATCCCAGAATCTCTCGGTCAAGTTAATACTACACTTCTGAATAAAGTTGCTCATACCGCAATATAAATCGCTATTAAGTTAACACTACACCTATGATAGCGATTCTATCAATTTTCCCACAGGAAATGAGACATTCAATATCAAGTTAATATTACACCTCTGGCATCCATTTCATTGTTACGTTAATACTACACCTATGACAATGATCTTTCCTCGAGCTTTCTGTCCAAAGCCGAGATGTCAAATGCTAAGATAATAAAACATCTCTAGCATTTACCTTACTGTTAAGTTAACATTACACCTATGACAGTGATCTCCTCGATTTTCTCAGTGAAAACGAGACCTTTCGATGCTAAGTTAAATATCACACCTCTAGCATGCATTTCATTGTTAAGTTAACATTACACCTATGACAACGATCTTCTTATCTTTGTACTGCTAAGTTAATATCACACCTCTAGCACACATCTTTGTCAAGTTAATATCACACCTCTGACAATTCAATTTGCTCAAATTGCAAATCCAAACCCGTTACGTTAACATTACACCTCTGACGGTAAAAATCTTCATGGATCTTCAACAAATCCAATCCCACTTGTCATTCTCCCCAATAGAATGACAAGTCCACTTAAGTTGCGTAGATCGCAAAATCAACGCTGTTATGTTAATACCACACCTCTAACAGTAACTTTCATTCCATTGATTTCCAGCAGAGTACTAGTCATGTTAAAACTAAACCTCTGACGATAGACTCTGGCATAATCCCAAGCGGATCAAACTCCACTTGTTATTCTCATCAATAGAATAACAAGTCCACAAAACTTGTTCAAAACATAAGTCCAGATCTCACTGTCAAGTTAACATCACACCTCTGACAGTAACCTTCTAAAATTTCCCTAGTAGAGTTATTTAATTTGCCAAGTTAATATCACACCTCTGGCAATTAAAGCTCTTTCAAAGAAGCTTTGGGCGTGAACTTCGCGTCTCAAGTACAGAGCCGCGTCTCAATGAACTTAAGAGTTGCGTCTCAACAACAAGTAAAGGCTGTGTCTCTACAGAAATTGAGAGCCGCGTCTCTACAACAATTGAGAGTCGCATTTCAACTTTGGTGAAGCTCGCGTCTCCACTTGATCAGTGTGCTAGAACTGCGTCTGTGAGAGCTGCGTCCTCTCCCCCCCCCAATACAAAGAGTATGTCTCTGATACTGCAATCAGTTCAACAGTACATTGGCAAAGGCAATTGACAACTCCACCGATTCAACAGTACACCGACAATCAAATTACAAACGATCTTTCTTGGAGGCTCCAAGCAGTTCAATAGTACACTCACGAAGACCAGAATCCAGACAAGATCAAGCTCGAGACTGCCTCTCCGAAGAATGCCAGTCCGATTACAGAAAGTCCAGATTCAACCGAAGTCCAAAGTATTTCAAAATCCGTCCCAGTCAACCACGGAGATTCGAAAACTTTGAAGGGGGTTCTGTAGGCTATCAAAAAATTACTGAAGACAAAGCCTCAGACGCGAACCTCCCAGATGCGGAGATCGCTTCCAGCCTCCGATGCGAACTTCCCAGAGGCCTCGCGTCCTTTGTCAGATGCGGACCTCAGCTAGCTCCGCGTTTCAACTCAAACGCAAGCCTGAGCAGCTTTGCGTTCCAACACAGACGCGAGCCTGTGAGCTCCGCGCTCAACATCAGAGCGAGGTCCGCGTCCAGCGCGACCCGCATTTCTGCTATAACTGACAGCCATAACTTGATCAGTTACACCCCATTTTCTCTCCACATAATGGGGAATAACTTCTCATTATGGAGAGATTTAAGGAGTTAGTTACACTCCTCCCATTATGGAGAGATTTAAGGAGTTGGTTACACCCCCGATTCCTCTATAAATAGCTACGAATAGCTAGAAGAGGCTCAGGGGGAGGGGACCTCTTCTAAAAGGGCTGAGGAGGAGAGTCCCGATGGAGGAATCCAAAAAGCCATGGACAGAGGAGGAGAGCTACCTCAGCAGAGTTCGGCCTCGAAGCTCTTGTAACCTGAGAAGAGTTCAACTCTTTTTGTTAACTTGCTAAGTTCAAGTTCTTTAACTCTCTTTGAGATTCCATTACTGATAGGAGCTATGCTACTCCACCAGTCGATCTAAAGAGAGGATCCACAAGAGAAACTTGACGTTCGGCTAGTCAACGGAGAACAAGATTCACTCTCCACCGCCACACCAAGAACCCAACATTAAACAAAGGGGAGATTCAATTGTGAATATCTTCCCTCCCTTATAGTCGAAGTATTAATCCGTTGTAATCTTTCATTTGATTCAAGGAAACTTTACACGAATTTTCTCCCACCAAACAAGAGTGAGTCAAAGCAAAACAGAAAATCCCAAAAAATCAAAACAAATTAAATAAAAATTAAAATAGAAAAATTGGAAAAAAAAGTTTCAGGTTCAAGAGCCCCCTAAAATCGAACTGCATTCGTGTCTGAGGTCGTGGGCCGCGTCGCGCCACCCGAAACCGGCCCGGTTTGGTTCGGTTCGGTTCGGCGTGCGCGTGCGCGTGTGGGGATGTAGCCCATGGTCCAACACTCATAACAATAGGCATAAGAGAAGTTGATTTTTATACTACTCAACCTTCCATCTCCGATCCAATGTGAGACTAAAACCAAAGTTAAATAAGAGGAAAACTTAAGTTTTCCCTCCAACTCAAAACACATCCAACAGATTTAACATGCACTAGAACACGAAAAGTAAGACGATAAAATGATTCAATCTCTCATAAAATTTGAGGCTTAAGTTAAAAAAAAAAAATCTTAAATATATAAAGAATTTACCATTGAGTTTTAGTTAAATTGTTAACGAAATGCCAGAAAACATGCACATCAATAAAGGCGACCAAAGGTGAGTGAAAACAGTAGTCGGATGAACTGGTGACAAATGGTTGATGAAAGTACAGTAGACAATGAAAGAGTGAGGGAGAGCCAAAAGCAAAAACAGATTTGTTTTAACGAAGTTGTTTATTCACAAATGAAAATGAAAGGTAATATAACTTGGACTCCAATACCCAGAAATGATTATATTTAATTTTATATATTTTGTTAAAAAGGCTGAAGAGGCTTCTACGGTCAGAACTCATAAGGCTGGTAAGCATCGGGGTAAACATAATTAATAGTAAATCATAAACTAAGAAAGATATTTTGCTTAATTCGTCAAACAAATATCACCCAAAAAAAAAAAACCCTAAAAAGAAAAATAAATCCAAAAACACTACAAAATACTTCAACAGGAATTCTCACAGCATCATCATAGTATCTAAAGATGAAAAATGGAGGTGAAGGTAGGCAGGACTCATATCAGAAACACTTCATTATGCTATCCTGTTGCCCACTCTACTCCTAATCAGCACTAGCTGTGAGTTAGATTCGCAGGACGAAGCATATATCAATACCTGTGTCCTGGTAGAAAGCAAATGGAGGTCGTGGCCCTTTGCGCTGTGGCGCAGGCAGATGATAGTCTACTTGAATTTCACAAGTAAACTAACCAAATTCTAGGAAATATATCACTTGCATATCTTTCCTGTTCGTGTATCTGGTCGTTTGGATGATTCCATGACACAAAATGTTACTAACATTGGAGTATCCAAGGCCTATATCCAATTAGGGTGGGGGTGGATGGTTTTTGTTGGGGCTTCACGACTTGGATTGGAACGATCTAATCATTGAGCCAAGGCTCACAAGTCACAAGGCAAAAAATGAAGCTGGGCATCAAACAGATAAGAGTAAACCCCTTGCCTAAAATTTTTACAAACCACAAGCCATTACGAATCAAAAATTGGGTTTGGTCTATGGAACGAGTCTGAAAGGAATAATTTACCAAGTTTTCATAACCAGATGCCAACTTGACATCAACTCATCAAAGTCTGTATAAACTATCACAAGTTATTTTTTGTTTTTGCTGAACTATCTCGTAAATATCTCATCCGCCAAAAACCCTCTACAAACTCTTGTATATTGTAATACCATCTGAACCAGGATATGAAGCTGAAGATGGGAATCAAAGAGGAAACCACCCACCATAAAGATTGGGAACATACATTAAAATAGGTAGAATAAAAACAATCCAACTTGATTTCTTATAAGAAAAAAAAAAATCCCTTTGAACTACGATGGGATGATATCTTGTCAGAAAGAAATCAAGTTCTGCTTCTTTATTACTGCTGGATTGTTTATTATTAAGATTCCTAATTCTCATAGAAGCTATGGAGCAAGATCAAAATCAAGAAATTGACCAAGTTTTTACGACCAACATACATCTTGATATCCAGTCTAATTGGTTGAGTAGAGGAACTAATTTTTGTATTTGTAGACAATTTACAGACACTGTGAGCTATCACAGTTTTCTTGTATATTGTAGACAATTTACAGACACAAACCTAAGTATCAAGAACAATGCAGGAAGAAAGTGTTCTATTTCACATAAATACCTCAAGAAAACTAGTTAAATAGAGATGAGGATGAAAAGATGCCCAGTTTAATGATTAATTAGGAAGATGAAATATTCCTTACCTCATTCTGAACTAGAACTAATTGGATGAGTAGAGGGACTAATTTGACCCTCCTTAAATAATTTGAGGAACTAATATGAAAATATCAAGACTTGAAGGACTAAAATAAATAAGCCAAAATTTATGGAACTAACATAAGAGAAGCACCCTAAATAGAGAGTGAAGTTATATTTCAGCAATGATTCTAATGGTCCTGTAATGTGATGAACCACGCAAAATATGAATGAATAGATGAAAAAGCGTGGAGAAGAAATAATTACACGTACACGAGCCAGGCCAGCAAAATACTGTATGAACAGATGATTGACTAACCTACCTTCTTATAATATGGGTGTTTCTCATCTTGTTTGAGCACATGTCCTCCTAGCGTGCTACGTTACCCATTAGAGGCACACTGCTTAGACCTTCAGCAGATACGTCTCTTACATTTATTTATACTTTCCTGTCCAAAACACTAATGACAGCTTTATTCCCACAGTACAAAGAAATCGCAGGAACAAAATTACTTAGCCACCAAAAGAATTCCAGACAGACTTACATTGATTTAAGCCTTCTCTCTATATGGTAATCACATGATCATCATACCACAATAGGTGCAAATCAGGATTTTCATAACTCATTTTATGAATAGATCTTACATAGATTTCATCTCATTAGGAAAGAGACTGAAATAATACCCTTCAATGCTTGCATTGTGAGTATATCATGTACTACTGGTAGGACAACCGACATATGGACCAAATTCCCCCTAGTGTAACACCATTGTTCTTAGCTACGCGGTCAAGTATTATTCAAATGCCGTGAGACTGACCTAAGTTGTTCTTCAAGGTCTAAGGATCCCATAGGCGCTATGATCAAAGTCGATGAATTTCTTCAGGATGTTTTCTGCAAATAAGATTGAATAGTTGAGAAAGCACTTTTTGTTTTGTCAGGAGGCATTTTGGACCAACAAACCCACTACTGTCGCTGTATCGCTGTAAACCATTGCCTTTTTTCAACAAAGCTTCGCTAGGGTGTCTGTATAGCTGTAAACATTACTGCTTCAGCAATCAGTTATATCCGGGTGAATGCTCTTGTCATGCACTTAATTGGTACCAAGAGTGCAACCCAACAGGATATTTGACCTTACTAATAGGTCCAGTGGCCCCAACTAAAGGGTCTGTTTGGTTGTCGTAATTGGCTGTAATTTGTAAGTTGTAATTGGTAAACTCTTTTCCAGTTGTAAATGAGTTACATGCATGTATGTTTTACGGTATTTTGTTGGTAATATAAAGTTATAAGTGAAAAAATGTACTATGTTTTTTGGTGTTTAGTTGTCGTAATGTGTAACTCGTAAGTGGAAAAGTTGACCACAAAATTAACTATTTGGTGATTTAAAAATTTTAAATATTGCAAATAATACTAAAAATAGTAAATATTAAAAAAAATATTAATTTTAAAAATAATACAAATTTGCATGACCACAAAATTAACTGTAAGTGGGTTGTAAGTGAGTGGTAATTGGGTTGTAAGTGAGTGGTAGTTGTGTTGCGTATATCTTTCACGAATTACGGTCCAAACAAACACCGCAGTTGTAATTGGGCAGTAAGTCATTTACGAATTACAGCCTTTTACACGAAACAAACAGCCCCTTAAGAGAATTTTCTTATGAACTTACTGGCAAGCCGTAACTCAACCCTGTAATCAGTATGATAAAACTTAACCAGGAATCTTCTGGTGTCAGAAAGAATCAGGAACAAAGAAATCAAAAGATGTTTTAATAAGCCATTTCAGAAAGGAAATTAGTTTAAATATTTTACATAATGATATTTGAGATTATAAGAACCAACGAGAACATCACCATTGATAGAAACATCTTGTAATAACACCAACAAATACATAGGAAAATCAGAAACTAAATAAAATAGGAAAGTATGCACAAGGCTAAACAAACCACAGGTTATCTTATTCAGTCCTGATAAACACTTGGTGCACAAGCGCAACAATGGACGATAATAATAAAAATACCTTACTTGCATTTTATTTATCAGCATCACCATAAGGAGCTGCTCTTGGTACATCCTTTTGAGTTCTCTAATGAGAAGAAGCCTGAGAGATCATGAAACATTAATGGTCATGTAATGCTGCTGCAGAAGAAGAAATGTTGATTATGAAACAACAGGTACAGGAAAAGATGGCAGGAGTATAACACCATTTCTTGACACTAAAGGATTGGAAAAGAAAATTTGCATGCTGTTCACGATAATAGAAGCTCATGGTGATTGAAAAAAGATAGCATTGGATGCCATCTTATTTGTAGTGACGAGATCTTACATACCATATATGACCAAAGGTTATAAATAAAAAAAATTCTGTTAGATCTGCTAAGAGCTGGACGTGTCAATAAGAGCAAAGCCTTGTGCCACATTGTTTCGACCGGCCATACCACAAAAGCAATATAAGTTGTTTTATTGTTGATTCTAGTAGTCATGTACAAAGTAAATCTCTTGCATATACAAGCTCATTAAAGTTATTAGCTTGCTATATTATATACAAGCTAATTTACACACTGTAGCTGGATCAAAGAAGAAAAAGTTGTTATTCAGTCACTCCAGAAGAGAATAAAAAGATACAGGAAACGAACATAAACCTAGGATGCAAAATTTTGTCAACATTGGTGAAAGTTTCTTCGAAAAGCCGGTGGTGAAAGTGTCATCCATGGGCTTTTTTTATGCTGATTTAGAGGTTGCAAAATAGAAACTTTCACCAATGTTGACAAAATTTTGCATCCTAGGTTCACCAATGTGATTTAGAGGTTGCAAAATAGAAAGTTGCACCCTTAACCATGAGAGAGGGAAAAAAACATCTAATGCAGATGTTTATTAACAAGATGGAATGAAAAACATAAAAAGCCTTCGCATAAAGCTTGATACTACTTGGACACTTTCATTATGCTAAAGAGGTGATTGAATGTCACATCTTTATAGATGACTCCATTGACTATGCATAAGTTTTATGCAAATCACTCTAAACAGTGGATAAGATGGGTTCACAACCGTTTATGTATCAATATCGGAAGGGTCTTTTGGAAGAGATTAATTTGCAAAGAATGGAGCTAAAACCTTGATTTTAACCCATGTATAAATTTTATTTTCAAATAAAATCACCAACTTCGATTAGAAATTACACATTAAGAAAAGTTACCAACTTTTTTCAATTGTCAATTTTGCTAGATTCACGGTGAAATTTTTTATGGGACTGATGCTCCCAAATTGATGATGCTGACAATACAGATTCTTTCGGTTGTGAAGTAAAATAGAGCCCATTTTAGATGTTATATAAATATATAAAACTCTAAATATTTTCTGTTATTATTTAGTTTCCTTTTCAATGAATTAAATGGTTATCTTTTACAGATTCAATTAAATACAAATTCATACAAATAAGAGAAATAGACTAGATCATACGAAGTTATGTGACCTGGTCTTTGCCAAGTTTTCCATGCAAGGTTCAAGAACAAAATTGCCACCAAAGATAGAGAATCTTTGACCGTGTATAATAATGAGAAAAAAGGTAATTGATTGGTTAGCGTGATGGAAATCATTAGTTGTTAATTTTTGGTTTAGGCTCTTTTATTATTTATTTTAGGCTAGGCTCTTTTTCCCCTCTCTTATTTAGTCCCATATTGGTTATGATGGGAGTTGATTTTTGTATGAGGCCTATATATGGTTAAGACTTGCAGTTGTTTTAGTAATTCAATTATTTTGAGAATTAAAATTTTTGCATTGCAAATATTGATTTGTGCATGAATCTTGGCATGGTGATCTGCTGAGTGAGAGTGCTACCTCCTTGGTGTTGAAGCCTAAATCAAATCTTTATCCTCTCATTTCTTCCTCAAAAACCCTAATTTCTTCTCTTCCTTCTTTCCCTTTCCTTTTCTACATCAATTTGGTATCAGAGCTGAAGTCCTGATTTTTTTTTTTCTTCCTACACAAAAAAACTTCCGCTCCCCAAAAACCCTAGCCTCCACTACAAAATTTCAAAATCTTAGATCTATCTCTACCTCTCTTTCTCTTTTCTTCTTTAGTTTCAAAATAAAAAAAGAAACCCTAGATTGGATTTTAAAAACCAAAAAGAAAACAATCAAAAAGAAAAGAAAAGAATAAAAAAGGATCTAATGTTCATCTCCCCTGACACGCCGCCTCCTCGCGTTCGCCTTCTCGACCCACAAAGACCACTGCCGACAGCAACAACGACAGCGCCGCCTTCATCAGCGTCCATCACCGCTGTTAACAACATCACCGATTAGTTCCAATCGTCTGCCATCTCTTCCACCAATCTCCACTCTCTCTGCATCTTCCTCCGCATTTGTCGCGACCTCGCCGAGAGCTTTGCAACACACCGACAACCCCGTGGTCTTCTTCCTCTGTCAACATCAACCTCGTCGTCCTCCTTTGTCGTCGCCGTCTTGCCCTCATCGTCGCCTCCTCGCCACCAGATCCTCGCCAATGACTTCCTGCCTCCCGCCGCCGCCGTCAGCCGCCTGAGTGGGTTTCGATCCCTAGTAGTGTCAGGTGAAGAGAAGAAGGAGAAGTTTGAGTTGGGACATAGGTTTAAAATTTTCAAACCCGAATTCAAATTCGTGTCGGGTTTAAGTTGTCAAAAACCCACGAGCGACCCGATCAGAACAGTTCGGGTTTGGATCTTCAAGATCGAACCCGACCCGTGTTAGGATTTTGCCTTATTTTCAAGAGGAGATTGTAACGGTCCCAGCTATGAAAACATATGATTTGTCTGATAACTCTGATAACTCAAATTCCCGTTATTTTCCCAAAAAATTTGGCAACACCTCCCCTAAATTTTCAAATTCTCATGATACAAGACATTACTTTCGGCTCACATCGGCCTACATATATCAATTAGCAAACTCAACCCCTGGGCTTACTTATCTCAAACAACAATTTCAGCCCACACGGCCTACTTAATAACGGATGTAAATATATGCCTCATAACTAGCATGCACATTCATATTACATACATTCACATCATGCCCCCTATCAAGGCAAACTTGTGATTCGTAGCATCAGCAGATTCAATTCCATACATAATGTCACCAAGACGAACCTACCAGTTAAGTTCCCAAAATATTACATATACCATAAGTCCCCAGTTCCAATATATCACAAAAGACAAGATACATACAATAAGTATCTCACATTTAAATAAGTTAGCACGGTAGCCAATAAGCATACATGTGAAGATAGCTAGCAAAAGAAAAACATAATGTGGAAAGTATGTTGTTCCTCCCATCACTAAATCCTTCGAGCTAAACTGGTCTCTTACCCTTATCCAACCTGAAATAGGTGAAAAGAAAATAAATGAGCTCGACAGCTCAATGAGTACACCATGCTAAAGATTGTTAAGTTCAGGATTTCATATGACAATAAATTCTATGAAGGGTGATTTGCATTTTAAGTGGCTATTATGTGATGCAACTTCTCCCTTAATTTGTTTTGCCTTAGACTCCATGAATATAATTTAGATGTCTCAACTACGTATGTGCATGCATATTTGTACATATATATACATATATAGATATATATCTCTGCACCAACCGGTTAATAACTTTAATAAGTCATAATATTCTTGATTTGATATACAATACCAAAGTGAGACAATGCTTGATAGCTCCCATTAGGTGGAGTATTTATACATAATTCGTGGAGTTTAGATTCAATTCACTGTCTTCCCCCTCCTACCTACCAGCTCCGCCCGGCCCCTTCCTTCATTTAGCATAGATTGGGGAGAAACTACAATATCAGACAAGTCAGAGTTAATTCAACAAGAAAAGATACCTGAGTTCAACATTAAATCTAAAGAATTTGAGTATGATGTAAGATAATTGCAAGTTCTCTATTTCTTGTTATATATGCAATCTATCGTGATTCGAGGATTTGGAAAGATAAGTGATCTAATATGAAATTTTTAATTCTACAGATGGGAGATTCTGATATGCCAGGATTATCATCCGATAGCTCGGGGACAAAAAGTTTGAGTTGGATTGCAAATAGCATGGATTGAGATTACGAGTCAGATGAGATTGATCCAGAGACTATCTTTATTGGCCCCGAGGACAGTGTCGATACGATGGGACTAGTAGGACATAACAACAAGGATACAATCAGTGATGCTGAAAGTGCTATAAGAAATTTGCCAGAGTGACTGAGGATCAGGGAATCGTACCCGATGATGAATTAGAACCCCAAAGGAAGATGTTTTTTGGAGGTATTTGGTGGAATTCTATCTGAGCCGAAGATATGGATCTATATGATGACCACGAGTACTGGAGGTGTGAGGATGACGCTATAATGGAAGAAGAGGATCCAGAAGAAGACCCCGAGGAAGAGGATCCTGAAGAAGATCCAGAGGAAGAAGTCCACAAAGAGAAAGTATCAGTAGGGGATAGCAATGATGAAAGCTTCAATTATTCGAACACCACTCCATGAAGGAGATCTCAGTATATAGTATTTTGGGGAGAGATGTCTTGGCTCGCATATTTAGAATTTTTGGAGAGAGGATTTGTATGTTTGTAAAAGAAATGCGCGAAAATGATATGTCTTGTTACATACACTTGTATCTTTTGTAGGAATGTAAGCATGACAATGTAAATCATATACAAAAAAATTTTGAAGTTATAAATAGAAGTGGTATTTTGTATATGAAACTTTCTTTATAATATGAGCTTTGTCGATAATAAGAACCGATTATTCTTCTAGGTATTGATGGACCTGAATTTTCCTCCACCGAATACCACTTCTGAAGGTAATGTCCCACGTACATACGGTCGGGAGTGTCCATCCTCCGACCAATCTCGAGGTCGTGATGGACCAACTCAATGCCACCAGAGAGTCACTGACAGGATGCCAGATTGGTTGGTGCAGCTGGCAACAATAAACAATCCACGCAGGGCTCTAGAATAATTTCAGAAGTTGAACCCGTCGGCGTTTAAAGGAGGAGTGGATCCAATACAAGCAGAGGAGTGGCTTCGTCAAATTGAAAAAATACTAGATGTTATGGAATGCACTGAAGATCAACGGTGTCTTTCACCTCTTTTATGTTCCAAGGAGAGGCAAAACGTTGGTGGGAGATGGTTAAAGCCGGAGCTAAGTCCTTGGGGAAAGAAATTTCTTGAAAATTTTTGATCAAAAAGTTCAATGAAAAGTATACACCAAGAGTAGTAAGGGACAAGCTTGTAATGAAATTTCAAGAATTGAAACAGGATCAAATCACAATGAGCCTGTATGAAGTCAAATTCACTCAGTTATCGAGATATGTCGGTAAGTTGGTGTCTAAAGAAGATGACAGGACAAAAAGGTTTGTAAGGGGTTTGAGGCCAGAAATTAGAAGCCAATTGGTTCCATTTCAATTACAAATTTATAGCCAGGCTGTGGAGAAAGCGCTAGAAGTTGAAAGGAACATGCAAGAAAATCAGTGCACCAAGAATTGGATCGCCCGGCTTCAGGTTCGGCGGAGGTACTGGACCTTCTACAACACCAACTCAAAGGACAATGATAGCATGGTTCACAGTCGCGGTCTCGGCTGCCGACTCGGCGGGCACTGAGACGGATCGGTCTCGGCGACTCGGATCGGTATCGGGCGATACGCGCAAAACGCTACATAGAAAGCTTAAAAAATTCTGAAAAAATTACGACAAATCTTAAAAAATGTAGATATCCACATTCATATATTACATGTCCAAAATATATCACCTAGCACACTAATCATAAAGCGAAAGTATAAATACACGCGTCGTCGGTAGAATCATAACAAAATACATGCACAATATAGTAAATTGCACAAACTACATTCATAAATACATGCTAATGTAATTATTTCCACATTGAATTGCGATGAGGTACAAAATTATCATCATAATGCCGAGTCGACCGAGTCAACTTCGATCCTCGGTCAAGTCGGTCTCCTCTGAGTTGAGTCGACCGACTTGTGACTCGAACTCGTCTCGGAGCGGGCCGAGACGGATACGACTCGGCTGACTCGTCTCCGACTCGGCCGAGTCTTTGAACCGTGAATAATAGGCTCGTGGCCCAGAAATGCAGGGTCCCTCCAAGACTCGCCACATGCATCTTTTCTGCGTTACAATTATGCAAGAATTATGTGATGTCCTAGATGCGATCGCAATCATACTGATAACTGCTTAACAAACAAGCAATGTTTCGCCTGTGACAAATTGGGCCACATGAGAAAGGATTGTCTGACACTACGTGGGCATCCCGGCGCAAGTAGGGGAACAGGTAGGCAGACCTCAGGCATTGCCCCGACAGCCGGACCATCGGGGGCTTTTCGGCGACCTGCCAACACAATTCGACCAGCCATGATGCAGGTTTCAGTACAACAACTCAGGGCCAAAGGAAGAATGAATGCTTTGACCCAATAGGAAGTTCGGGCGTCTAATACAGTGGTTGAAGGTAATATTTGCTTATCCAGGAAAATTGCCTGAGTATCATTTGATTCCGGTGCTACACATTCGTTCATTTCTTTGTCCTTTGCCACAAAAATTAATAAAAAACTTGAACCTTTGAGTTTCCATCTAGTGGTGTCCACTCCGGTAGGCACAAAACTGACCACTGATGCATACTATAAAGGATATGAAATTACCATAGGAGAAATGAAAACACAAGCAGATCTGATTAAGTTAGGAGAGATAGAATATGACATTATCCTAAGAATGGATTGGTTATCGACATATCATGCACATGTAGATTGTCGCCTAAAGAAGATAGTCTTTAAAATGGCAGGGGCCCCAGAATATGTGTTTGAAGGGGCGAAGAATAAAGTAAATATCCCAGTGATTTAGCTTTAAAGGCCACCAAGTTATTGTGGCATGAGTGTCGAGGATTTTTGGCAACATTGATAGATAAGAAAAATGAGAAGGTAAGAGTAGAAGACATAACAGTTGTAAGAGAGTATCCTGATGTGTTTCCCAAAGACTTACCAGGCTTACCCCCTGATAAGGAAGTAGAATTCTCTATTGATCACTTACCCGGAACAGGACCTATATCGAAGGCTCCCTATAGAATGGCACCAGTAGAGATGAAAGAATTGAAGGAACAATTAGAAGAGTTATTCGACCTGAGATTTGTTCGACCGAGTGTATCACCCTGGGGTGCGCCTGTGTTATTTGTAAAGAAGAAAGATGGAAGCATGAGACTGTGTATAGATTACCGTGAATTGAACAAAGTCACTATCAAGAATCAATATCCACTCCCGAGGATCAATGATTTTTTTGATCAACTCCAGGGTGCCAGTGTATTCTCCAAAATAGACCTAAGATCTGGATACCATCAATTAAAGATTAAACCAGAAGATGTACTTATGACAGCTTTTAGAACCAGATGTGGACACTATGAATTTCTAGTAATGTCATTTGGGCTGACCAACGCCCCAGCAACATTTATGGATTTGATGAATAGAATCTTTCAGTCATACTTAGACCAATTTGTAGTGGTGTTTATTGATGATATACTAATTTACTCAAGAAGCACAGAAGAACATAAAAGACACTTGAGGATAGTTTTACAATTGTTGAGGGGAAAATAACTTTATGCAAAATTTAAGAAGTGTGAGTTCTGGTTAGAAAAAGTTAGATTCCTCGGTCATATTGTTACTAAAGAAGGAATATCAGTAGATCCTGCAAAAATAGAAGTAATTAAGGATTGGCCTCGACCCACCAATGTCACGGAAGTGTGAAGTTTCTTAGGACTGGCTGGGTATTATCGGAGATTTGTAGAAGGCTTTTCTAGAATAGCGGCACCATTATCACAATTAACCAAGAAAAACCTCAAATTTCATTGGGAAGAAAGTCAGGAGAAAAGTTTTCAAGAATTGAAGGATAAACTAACTTCAGCTCCAATCCTAGCCATGCCCTCTGGGACTGAAGGATATGTTATATACAGTGATGCATCAAAGTCGGGGCTATGGTGTGTATTGATGCAGCATGGTAAGGTAATTGCATATACCTCCAGACAGCTTAAAAACTATAAGAAGAATTATCCAACCCATGACTTAGAGTTGGCTGAAGTTATATTTGCCTTGAAGATATGACGACATTATCTGTATGGTGAATCTTGTGAAATATATACAGATCATAAGAGCCTGAAGTACATATTTACCCAAAAAGAATTAAATATGCGTCAAAGAAGATGGTTGAAACTAATGAAAGATTATGATTTGACCATTCATTATCACCCTGTGAAAGCCAATATAGTGGCAGATGCTCTTAGTCAGAAATCAGGAGATCTTTAGCTGCACTATTAACTCAACACACCAGTTTGCTAAAAGAAACAGAGAAGATGCAGATAGAAGTTCAAATAAAAGAACCCATGATGAGAACCAGTCAGATGAATTAAGTAAGAATTGGATTTGATCTTTATGATAGGATCAAAGAGGCGCAACGGAAGGATGATCAGATAGCTAAGAATATCGAAAAGGTACAAAGAGGTGAAACTCAAGATTTTTTTCATTGATAGAGATTTACTGAAGAAGGGAAGCCGAGTATGTATAGCACCAGACCACGAACTCAAGGAGCAAATTATGATGGAAGCTCATTGCACCCCTTACACAACACACCCCGGAGCAACCAAGATGTATCAAGATCTGCGATCAAATTATTGGTGGGAAGGGATGAAAGATGACATAGCCAGGTTCGTGCAGAAATGCTTAATATGCCAACAAGTTAAAGTTGAACATACGAAACCCCCGGGATTGCTAATGCCATTACAAGTCCCCGAATGGAAATGGAGTCACATTACCATGAATTTTGTGACAGGAATTCCCAAATCCCCTCAAGGACATGATGCCATATGAGTGATAGTTGATCGACTCACAAAGTCCGCGCACTTCTTACCCATTCGAGTAAATTACTCGATGGATAAGTTAGCGCAAGTTTATCTCCAGGAAATAATCAGGATTCATGGAGTGTCCGAAACAATCGTGTCAGATCGAGATCCTCGGTTCCAGTCAAGGTTCTGGGTCAATCTATCTAAAGCTCTGGGCACTCAGCTACACCCTAGTACCGCAGCACACCCGCAGACTGATGGGCAATCAGAAATAACTATTCAAATATTAGAGAATATGTTGAGAGCATGTACATTGAATTTTTGGGGGCAATTGGAAGAAATACCTACTGTTAGTAGAGTTTGCATATAACAACAGCTACCAGTCGACTATAGGAATGGCACCCTTCGAAGCTTTATATGGGAGGAGGTGTAGATCCCCAATCTGTTGGGAAGAGATGGGAGATCGAATGTTACTAGGACCAGATATGGTTCAAGAGACTACAGAGAAAATTCAGATAATAAGGAAGAGAATGAAGGCAGCTCAAAGCAGACAAAAAGCATATGCAGCCCAACGTTGGAGACCCCTAGAGTTTGCTGAAAGGGACAGTTTTTCTAAATGTATCTCCAATGAAGGGTGTAATGCGCATTGGCAGATGAAACAAGTTAGGCCCTCGGTATGTTAGACCTTTTAAGATATTGGAAAGAATCGGATCATTAGCCTATCGGTTAGCCTTACCACCAGAAATTGAGAAAGTACATAATGTGTTCCATGTATCATAGTTGAGAAAATACATATCAGATCCTAGTCATATCCTTAAATACTCACCACTGCAAATCCAAAAAGATCTGTCTTACATCGTGGAGCCAGTGCAATTCTTGACCGTAAGGAGAAACAATTGAGAAACAAAATGATTCTTTGATAAAGGTATTATGGAGTCAGAAAATTGAAGAAACCACCTAGGAACCGGAGGAAGAAATGCGGAAGACTTATCCACAATTATTTCAAGGTACGTCAAGTTTCGTAGACGAAACTTCTTTATGGGGGGTAGAACTGTAACACTCGAATTTTAATTAATCATAGTTATTGGTCTGTTTAGCCATGGGCCTAGTAAAGTGAAATACTTACACATATACGTATAAATAGATACATATGTATCTAGGTCTATGCTTGTATATATATGTGTAATAGATAGTAACTCTATAAAATTTCCAATGAGAATATACACCATGGAATACACCCATACCTTCATTAACCATACTTAAATAATTTTTTTTAGTAACTTTGTTGTGTTGGAGAGAAATGAAGATGGTTGGGGAAGTGTGTGATAAGGTGCCTAGAAAGGAGTAATGGGTGAGGTGGCTTCTCATGGTTTAATGGAAATATAATAATTAGAATATTACTTTTATGAAATGTAAAAAAAGGAAAGAAACCCCTCATCTTCTTCCTTCAGCCCTAAAATCCCCTTCTCAGAATTTTCATCTTCCATACAGTAATCTGAACCCATCTTTTTCCTCCTTCAATCCAGGTAAACTATTCATCTCTCTCTCATTTCCCTTCCTCCTCTTTCTTTTTCCCCCACCAGCAGCAAGGCGGCAGGGGAAGACGCGCGCTGATCCGCGCGCAACAGCCCGCTCGCGTGCGCGGGCCAACCGCGTGCGTATCGAGGGGGCTGAAGCCAGCCTAGGTAGGGAGTAAGGTGGAGGGAGAAGGCAACCTAGATCTGGTCCAAAAGAGAGGAGAGATTCAGCTCTAAATCTGTACAAATTAGGGCTCAAAATCACTACTAATGACAGAATTTTCAGACTGAAATTTTCAAATAAATAAGGAGACAACTCTAAATTTTTCCTCTTCAACTATGTTAGTTTAGATGCTACTATGTAAACTCCATGTTTTGATCACTAGGGTTATCATTTGAGAGCTCGGATAATTGAAGACTAAGTGAGGAATTGTCGAAACTAGGTGAATAAACCCAACTCCTTAGGGTAATTATTCATGAATTAGAACGATTAAGAAATCACCAAATAATGTAAGAGAGGTTGAATCATGAATGAATTCACTGTTTTCCCTTAATTAGCATGATAAGTAAAATTTATGTGTGTTACATAGTTATTACATCCTCTAAATAAGAAATAATTGGGATACATGTATTAGGTTCATGTCCCGAATCAAAGACCCCGTAGGTAGTATGAAATTAATGTGGATATCATACGGTTGTGCATACTTTAATGGGGAAACCCTTACATATAGTTAAATCCCCGTCTTCCTCCTCCTACCGGCTCCCGCCCGACCCCTTCCTCCATATAGGATACGTATAAGCATATAATGATTTAAATCTCTGTCTTCCCCCTCCTACCGGCTCTCGCCCAGCCCCTTCCTCCATATAAAATACGTATGTGTATCTATATATACATCGTTATTCAATCTCCGTCTTCCCCCTCCTATCGGCTCCCGCCCGGCCCCTTCCTCCAACTAGCATATATATATATATATATATATATATATATATATATATATATATATATATATATATATATAGACACACACACATATACATTGATTATTGTTTATTACATGCTTCCCAAGAAAGTAAAGAGTTACACTCACAAGTCATTCATACAATCGGTGCATGTCATGTGGAAAGAAATACATATTCAATAGTTTCATTATATCATGGGGCAATCACGTTGCACAATCATTAAGTCTTATATGTGTAAAGGTGTTATTCTCTTCACTTGATGATACACAACCCAATACTTGTATGTAAGGGGTGTTCCCATTAAAGTATGCACAACTATATGACATTCATATTAATTTCATACTACCTACGAAGTCTCCGATACGGGACAAGAACCCAATATCAACTATTTCTTATTTAGAGGATGTAATAATCATGTAACACACATATAAATTTCACTTATCATGCTAATTAAAGGAAAACATCGAATTCATTCATGATTCAACTGCTCTTACATTATTTGGTGATTTCTTAATCGTTCTAATTCATGAATAATTACCCTAAGGAGTTGGGTTTACTCACCTAGTTTTGACAATTCCTCACTTAGTCGTCAATTATCCGAGCTCCCGAATGATAACCCTAGTAATCAAAACATGGAGGTTATATGTTAGCATCTAAACCAACATAATTGAAGAGGAAAAATTTAGAGTTTTGTCTTCTTATTTACCTAAAAATTTCAGTCTAAAAATTCTGTCTTTAGTAGTGATTTTGAGCCCTAATTTGTTCAGATTTAGAGCTGAATCTCTCCCCCCCTTTTGGACCAGATCTAGGTTGCCTTCTCGCTCCACCTTCCTCCCCAACCTAGGCCGGCCTTAGCCCCCATCGATCCACACGCGGCTGGCCCGTGCACACGCGCGGGCTGCTACTGCGCACGGATCAGCGCACGCCTCCCCCGCCGCCTTGCTGCTGGTGGGGGGAAAAAGAAAGGGGGGGAAATGAGAGATTAAAAAAGAGAGATTAAAAGTTTACCTGGATTAAAAGAGGAAAAATATGGGTTCAGATTACTGTAGAGAAGATGAAAATTCTGAGGAAGGAGATTTCAGGGCTGAAGGAAGAAGATAAGGGGTTTCTTTCCTTTTTTTACATTTCATAAAAGTAATATTCTAATTATTTTATTTCCATTAAACTATGAGAAGCCATCTCACCCATTACTCCTTTCTAGGCACCTAATCACCCTCCACCTCATCACACACTCCCCCAGCCATCTTCATTTCTCTCCAACACAACAAAATTACTAAAAAGTTATTTAAGTATGGTTAATGAAGGTATGGGTGTATTTCATGGTATATATTCTCATTGAAAATTTTGTAGAGTTACTATCTATTACACATACATATACAAGCATAGACCTAGATACATATGTGTCTATTTATATGCATATAAATGTAAGGATTTCACTTTACTAGGCCTATGGCTAAACAAACCAATAACTATGATTAATTATGATTAATTAAAATTCGGGTGTTACAGAGATGATGGTCTAAAAAGATCCAATCGAGTTGGAAAAGATGATGGCTTGAAGCAAGAAAAAGCAAACCCAGATGGTACTGATTAATCGACTAACACACAAGCCTGGTTGACTAAGACATATACAAAAGTAGAATACATAGAGGAAGCAGTTTATAATAGTCGACTAATAAACCTATTAGTCGACTAATTGGAGGGACTAGTCGACTAGCCTTCAGGACTAGTCGACTATACAGTGTGTTTTCTGAAACAAAATCAATTTCCTTTTCAAGCGCCAGTTTCCTTTTCTGGTGGAGTACGAATAGAACTCAGTTTTTATTCAATAAATATTTGTTTCTAAAGATTAAAGGGTCTAGAATTCTTCTAGATTAAGAAGATCAACTCCTAATATGATTGATTAAGATTCTTCAAGCATCCATGGTCAAGATCATCTCATAGTTCAAATAAGAGTTATTTTGTAAAATCCTATAAATAAATGTTGTAACCCAACATTGATCACAAGCTGATCTAAATCTATTCTCAAGGAAAAAAGGTGGAGAACACCAAGGAGATCAAAAGGAAGACAAGAAAGAGAGGAACAAAATGAAGAGATAAGATAATACTCTTATAATTTAGGTCTAAATTAAGGAGAAAGGTGAATACTCTTGTTGCATCAAGAGAAAGATTAGATCTCTTTATATCAAGTTATTAAGCTCTCTCAAGTTCTCTCCCTGTGGACGTATGCCAAGTTTGGGCCGATAGGATCGGGTTTGGTGGTCACGGGAAGGAAAGGAAGAGGAGAAGGAAAGGAAGGTCCGGGCTCGTCAAAGACGTGTCACTTTAATCACAGGAAAGGTCATTGGAAGAATGACTCCAAGTATCGGTAAGAATGGCTGAAGAAGGGGCAAGCTGCGGAGGCAGACATAGCATTGAGCGGTGTAGAAAACACTGACGTATTAATGGCTTCCTACGAAGACAACACTTCTTAAAGTAAAAGCTGGATATTTGATTCAGGTAGTATGATTCATGTATGTTCCCAAAAAGAGCTGTTCAACTCCTTGATTGCAAAGGAGGAAGGGGCTATCAAGATGGTGGATGGCTCGGCTTGTAAGGTCATCGACACTTGGGCAGTCAAGGTTACAGAAAGAGATGGGACGGTGCGTGCTCTGGAGGCGGTCTGGTATGTCCCGGAGGCACACTACAAGCTAATATACATAGGGGTGCTCGATGAAGAATGATGCCAGATCCACGTGCAACAAGGCGTCGTCATAGTTAGCCAAGAAGACAGGGTAATCCTGAAAGGAGAGAAGTGTGAAGGGTTATACAAGTTGAAGGAAGGAAACTTAGTTCGACGTGGAGTTTCAGGGATAAGCTTGGAAGGGAGCTCATCGCGAGGTTGAGCTTCAAGGAAGACTGCAATGGGACGTGAACCGGGTCAAAGTTTTGTGGGAAGGAGAAAGGGTGCATTTGGACAAGGCTCGAGATGGCCCAAGCCATGGCAGTAAATCAGCCAAAGGCCCCCGGGAGAGAGAACACGAGTTAAAGGCTTCACGACACGGTTACAATCAAGAAAAGAACCAAGGTATTAATCTAAAATCTCAAGTTGTTTTATTAAAGGCTTGAAAAGCAAGTCAAGGTGGAGATTGTTAGGATTTTGCCTTGTTTTCAAGAGGAGATGATAGCCCAAGAAGATCCAATCAAGTTGGAGAAGATGATGGCTTGATGCAAGAAGAAAGAAACCCAGATGGTGCTGATTAGTCGACTTATAAGATGATTAGTCGACTAACACACAAGCTTAGTCGACTGGGACAGATACAGAAGCAGGATACAGAGAGGAAGCAGTTTACAATAGTCGACTAATAAACCTATTAGTCGACTAATTGGAGGGACTAGTTGACTAGCCTTCAGGACTAGTCGACTATACATGATATTTTCTGAAGCAGAATCAGTTTCCT
This sequence comes from Agave tequilana, assembly GCA_038442645.1. NCBI lineage: Eukaryota > Viridiplantae > Streptophyta > Magnoliopsida > Asparagales > Asparagaceae > Agave > Agave tequilana. The sequence continues at coordinate 24,869 of JAVJIF010021255.1, forward strand.
TTTCAGGCGCCGATTTTTTCTGGTGGAGTATGAATAGGACTCAGCTTTTATTCAATAAAGATTTGTTTTTAAAGATTAAAGATTCTAGAATTCTTCTAGATCAAGGAGATCAACTCCTAATAGGTTGATCAAGATTCTTCAAGCATCCAGTGACCAAAATCATCTCATAGTCCAAATAAGAGTTGTTTTATAAAATCCTATAAATAAAAATTGTAACCCAACATTGATCTCAAGTTGATCTAAATTTAATCTCAAGGAGAAAAAGGTGGAGAACACCAAGGAGATCAGAAGGAAGCTAAGAAAGAGAGGAACAAGATGAAGGTGCATAGAGATAAAGTAATACTCTTGTAATCTAGGTCTAGATTAAGAAAAAAGGTGAATACTCTTGTTGCATCAAGAGGAATATTAGATCTCTTTATATCAAGTTATTAATAAAGCTCTCTCAAATTCTCTCCCCGTGAATGTGGGCCAAGTTTGGGTCGAACTACATTAAATCCTCATGTTTTTTTATTGCTTTTTTGTCTAGGTATTGTTAGTTTGCTTTACAACAGTTGTTCTTTTGCAAGTACTAATTATATTGCCAAGTTCTGCAAATATCGATACTTGGAGTAACAATTGGCATTGGAGAGCCGATTTGTTACAACCCAAACCTAATTCGTGAAGCCAACAGATCCGAGCCGAGCCAAGAGCTGGAGTTGACGTTAGCAGCTCTGAAGCTGACGTCATCAACTCAAACTGAGCTGAATCCAAGCCGAGTCAAGCCGTCGAGCCACTGCTGACGTCATAGAGCCGCCACAGACGTCACTGACTCCAGCTGAGCCGCCACTATTTCTGCAGCAGTACAGCAACATCCCGAAGCCCGTTTCAGGCCCGTTCGGAATCCGATTCGAGTTCCGTCCGCGACATTGGATACGCAGCTGAGTCCCAGAAATATTGAAAGAATTTCGCAGTTTTTAGGCAACAAATTCGGCCTCTACACAACTCTGTTTGGAACCACTACTCGATATTAGTGCTTTTTCAAGCGCCTTTGGGTACATTCTAAACTCACCTCCCACTATTGTGATATTTTGCATAACTCTTGTATATCTGTGGTGATTGTTAGTTATACCTGTTGCTGCTATTTTTGCCTATATTGCTGCCTGCTTGCATATTCACTTTAGGATTCATTCTCTGCTTATTGATTTTAGGAACCATGAGAAAATTTTCGTTTGATCATATAGTGCACGCATCTAGTGACACTTATGTGACTGTTTGCATCTGTATGATTGTCTGTATCGCATTTGCATCCTTAGATAGTGTATGTTCCTTCATAGTAGTAGAACTATTTTCCTGATCATCTAGATATGAGCCTAAGCTAGATCTAATTCTTAAAAAGCTTCAGAACTTAAAACTTAAGGTAGAAGTATTAGAAAATAAAAACCAAAAAGAGAGCTCTAGAGATGACACTCGAGATAGGAGAGAGAGAACACCAATAGACGTAGAGATGGCGAAGATGACATAATCCTTAGGATTAAAATAGATCCTCCACATTTGACGGTAACCTTGATCTAAAAATATTTAATGACTGGATGGCAGACCTAAATTACTACTTTGATTGGTATAAATTTACTGAGGAAAGAAGGATTTGATTTGTTAGGATGAGACTTACAAAGTCTGCTAGGATTTATTAGACCTCGACAGAGAGAGTACGCTAGGCGTAGGACTTCCATATAGTCTTCAGAGAAAATGAAATTGAAACTTAAAGAGAAATACATTCTCGATTCCTATAACCATCGCCTCTTAAATAACTGCATAGCCTTCGCCAAGATAGCAGGTCAGGTTACACTATCTAATTTGACGACCTAACCCTACGTTGTGAGGTGCAAGAAGACTCTTACTAAGCTATATCTCGGTATCGTTCTGGGTGAAGGTCAGACATCCAACGAGTTATGTTCATTCATTCCCACAAGATAGAGACCCTTGAGCAAGCCAGTCAGATAGCTCAAGACATAGAAAGCTCCCTCTGATTTTCTTCAGAGCGTAAGGTCATTCCTAAAGCCGGGGAGAAACCTATCCCAAACACCCACACCACTAGAGACCCTAAAAGCAAATCTGTGATAGGTGAATTTTCTAGGAATGTCAAGGATAAAGTGCCAAGACTATGATCACGTTGTTGCACAGTGTCCCTTTAGGAACCTTCTACTTATAGAAGCCGATGATGATGAGATCGAGATAGTAGTCTATGAACTAACTGGTAACACGACCGGTTCTGATGATGATGTTAGGGTTTCTAGCATCCAATTAAATGCAGTTAGGTGTTCACACACAGCTGTTAGAGATGAGAACTAACGTGAAGTCTAGTGAGTTCCACACTTATATCACATATGAAGGGAAGAAAAATAAATTGATGATAGATAAGAGTAGTTGTGCGAACATCATTGCCAAGACAGCCATTGAGAAGAGGCTGGACCACATTCCTTACCCATACAACGTGAATTTGGTTGATAAGACTACTCAACCTATTACCCAGCATTGTCAGATCCCTATCCACTTGTCTAACTACAAGGATTGTATTTGGTGTGATGTCTTAAACATAGATGTTGCACGCATTTTTTGGGGTAAGCCTTGGTTATATGACTTGGATGTAACCAGTTTGGGTAAGTCTAACACTTATGAATTTAAATTTAAAAGAAAAAAGATAGTGTTGAAACTTGTTAAACCCAAGTCGAATGTAGGGAATAACAAGAAACAGTCACCGACAAGAACAACAAGACACTATGTTACTTAGTAACTAGATCTCACTTTCATTTGAATCTCCTATTGATGGGTTTACTCCCAGATATAGGAATTCCCTCAGCCTTCTCCATCTTTCCCTGGGTATCCCACCCATTATCGCAGTTGAGCCATCTGCACCACATTTGCATAAGTTACATGATTATAATACAAGGCAAATTACAATCAGTAATTATAATTATGAGTTGCTGCAGAGTCTCACAAGCGATTGCAGGATCTCGAATGAGATGCTAATTAGAGTGCACCCAAAGATGTTCCCACTGGAAACTTTGAAAAAGCTCCATACTTGACGCAGTGATCCATGCAAGGTTTTAAGGAGATTTGATTTCAGCGCCTACGAGCTCGATATTTCTCGTGGTCTCGGGATCAGCTCGGTGTTCAGCGTCGATAACCTGGCTCGATATCGCACTTCCACGGGGCCACAACGATTTTTAGTTCGTCCATTACAGCCATTACTGCTGAGAAGACCCACCGCTAAAGAGTTTGTACAGTCCTTCCCGTTCGAATTCATCATCCACGCCTTCGCCATTCGCCAGTGGAGATTTTTTCCGAAGCCAGAGAGAGTGATGGGAATCATTAGTTGTTAATTTTAGTGTAGGCTCCTTTATTATTTATTTTAAGCTAGGCTCTTTTTTTCTCTTTATTTAGTTTCATATTGGTTATGATATGAGTTGGCTTTTGTATGAGGCCTATATAAGACTAAGACTTGCGGTTGTTTTAGTAGTTCAGCTATTTTGAGAATTAAAACTTTTGCATTGTAGAAATTGCTTTGTGTATGAATCTTGACATGGTAATATGTTTAGTGGGAGAGCGATCTTCTTGGTGTTGAAGCCTAAATCAAATCTTTATCCTTTTATTTCTTCCTCAAAAACCCTAATTTCCTTTCTCTTTCTTATTTCCCCTTCTTGTTCTACATCATAGTGCCTCCAAAACAAAATGACATTCAGTTAGAGAGGATGCTGAAGTCTTACCCAGAGAAGAATTAAGCTGAAGGTAAGTTGTAAAAGTTATCAGAACTAATCTTAAGCTAAGAAAAATGTGCAATAATAAGGACGTACAAGAGAGTAAAAACAACTAAACATAAAAGCATCATGCATTGAAATTAAAGGGGCGAGCAAAGGAATAGTGAGAAAGATACATAGAATCATCATAAGAGTCATAATAAGAGAATGAGCCAGACATCCTACGGATAATACTTCAATGTCCGAGTCCAAACACTAAGAGGAGGATTGAGAATGAGATGGTTTGTGGTTTGTTTGAAGTTTTCTTCTAGTCCATGCATGATGCATACGACACAATACTCTGTGTTTTAGTCTTATTTTGCTTTTGGTTTATGCAAGAGCTACAATTATTGGCAATTTATAACCTTTAAACTCTTGGTTGCTTAATTGCTTGGTTGTTTGCTTCTTGTCTGGACTATCAATTAATAATTGGACTTAGAGACCACATTATGATATTGCTTAATTTCTCAAATCTCAAGTCACTTCATGATTGGATCCTGAATTGTATATTTGATTCTTGATTCTTCATCTTGTTTCTTTGGTTGAGGTTCTATATCTATTATTTTCATATTTCAAAGGTGAGAAATGAGGATATTCGTACTAAGATAGGTGTAGCCTCTATAGAAGAGAAGATGAAAGAAAACCGCCTACGATGGTTTGGTCATGTGCGACGTAGACCTACAGATGCACCAGTCCGACGAGTAGAGCATATCAATTTAAGGCAAGTTAAAAGAGCACAAGGGAGACCGAAGAAAACATGAATAGAGGTAATACGACAAGATATGGAGGTTAAAGGTCTTAGTAAAGGCATATTGCTCGATAGGAATGAGTGGAGAAAGCTAATCCATGTGCCCGATCTGGCGTAATTCTCTTTTGGTTCATGTAGCCTACCCCAAATACTTGGGACAAATGGCTTAGTAGTAGTTGTTGTTGTTGTTGTTGAAAGATTGGTCATTCCATTGGTTTATATCTTGAAGCATTTAAGAAGCTTCTACAAGCAATTCTTGATCATAGGCTTAATAGCAAAGTGCTAAGGTAAAGTATCATTCATGTAATTTAACATGATCTATGTATGTATTGTCTTGTTAAGGTTGCATTTAGGATATATATGTAAGCTGGTAATGTTGACCGCCGGTGACCAGCATACTCGATCGGTAACTCACTAGTCTGATCCTAAACCCACCATTGCTAGCTCGCTCGCTCTCTCTCTCTCTCTCTCTCTCTCTCTCTCTCTCTCTCGCGTCTGTGGGGGGGCAGGGCAAAGGTAAATGAGGAGATAGAGTGTAAGCTGCAAGTCGTTTCTTTGTTTTCTTTTGCTCGCTTTCTTTTTGGGGTTTTTGTTTTGGGGTTTGGAATTGGGTTGTGAGAGAAAAAAGGGGCAGTAGATATATCACACAGATACACACACACACACACACACACACCCCCCCCCCCCCCCCCCCCCCACGCTAACATTTACTAAATATCCCCAATGTGCCCCTAGTATCCGCCATCCGACATGGAACTTGTGCACTTTTAAACCTGAGCTGACGTTTAAACACTAGTTATGGAATGCTGATATACTAACAAGCATGCAGCAACACTTTGTTAGTTTCCTGGCACGAAGTATTGGATTCATGGGTGCTCTCCTCTCTAAACGCAAATATGCATCGGTCATGGATACTGGTATTAGAGGAGCTTGGCCTGACTATATAATAGATTCTACATTATATCAGATTTTGTTATTAAAAAGCGAAATTCATGCTTGAATTCAAGCTCAACTGGCATACAAGCCAGGATCAGGCTGCTTAACCTGTGAGGCATTGGTTTAACATGTTCCTTATGAGATCAGGATACCTGCAACTGACTGTTGTCATTGACACACTGACAACCAAGAAGCCATAATACTGTTAGATATTTCTTCCCAATAAACCAAATACATCTGAAAGCTACTTCAACTTTGCATAGAGGTGTTCCTGTTGGGTTTTTGGATTTTATCCAATAAAGAACCCACCCTTTAAGTATGACCCAATAAGGATAGCCCACGTTTTTATTTTTTAATAATGGGTTGGTTAGAGAAACTTCCAAAGTGATGGGGTGGTTTTTTGTTTGGTATAACTATCTGAGTTCCCATCAATTTCAGATACATTCTTACATTCTCTTTGATGGGAAGAGATTATTTGTGCGAAAAACATAAAGAGCTCTTGGTCCCTTATAATGAGTGATTTTCCATGTGAGTGTCCAATCACTAAAGAATAAAAGAGTTTCACCCATTCTAAAGGATATGGAATCCTTCTAGGAAGAGGATATCCATATCCCGGGTTGTAGATTCAAATTGGAGGATCAAAGCAAGAGGATTGGGTTGTGAAACGATATGGCTTCACGTAAGTTTCCAATTAATTTTTCTTACAGGTCCTCCATTAGATCTCCACACAATACAGTTCATGTACTAAATAACTAGTATATCCAGTTGCCAAAGCTCTCATAATGACAAATTTAATAATATTTAGAGCTACCCATGATCATCCGGTTCTGGCTGAGCAAGCTTAAAGTTATAACAAGTTCACAGTGGAACTACATAGATTTTGATAGGATCACATGGAAATTGGAAATACAATATCACATGGGAATTGGAAATACAATAGAGACTGTACAAACTTAAAGTTAAAAGATTTGACAAAATCTATGAGATCTCTAGCATAAATTCCTCGCTGGAAATACGTTATAGATGAATGACAATATGTAAGCAACGTCACCCCCCCACATTTTAAGACATACTTCTTACCAACTATGGGGAAAATCTTCGTCCTTATACATTACCTGCATGACTGGTTACAATAAAGAAGGAACCACAGAAATTAATGGGACTTCGATTTCGAAGTCTTGTTCTTTCCTCAAAAAGAAAAGGAACCACAGAAATTGATTCAAACTATGTTCTTGTAACAACTAACATAATTCCTTTTAGTAATTTAAATTGTAGAATATGTTAACAGAACATCCTGCCGTAAGCAGATATTACTGTGTTGATGTTCTTTCTAGATCATTTATTCATTAATACCTAAGCTCTTAAGCAATATGCATTAAAAGAGGTACAAATAACATATCCAAGGTGACACTTGTTGAGGAATAGTACCTCATGTTCATGCCCATGCCCGTGAGAGTGGTCCTCATGTCCATCCCAAGGATGCCTCCAACCCTATAAAGATGCATTAGGAAAGCCAAAATTACTAAAAGACTGGACGTAAGACAAAACATGAGATGGATTGAATTCAAAAGGAATTTTACCAACACTACTGGACCATCTTGCTTAGCCCTATATAGGATCCAAAACCTACAAAAAATAGAACATGTAAGAAGAAGATTACAAAGCTTGTAAAAGGAAAATTATATAAAGCTCAACATGCTACTTCTTATTACATTGGCATCTCAAAAGCAGCTATCTAATTCGGAAACTCTACCCTTAAAGTATTGTATCCAGATATAAGTTAATGTTAGTGTAGAAGGAATCTCTATCATTAGTGAAATGTAACTTAATAAAATCTTCATATGCAGTCAGACATCATGGATACAATTAAAGTGTTGGAGATTGGAGAAATATTCTTCTTTCCGATCTATGACTTCTTCCTGCTGTTGTTGTTTTGTTTTTTTCGTTTTCCTTTAGAACACAACTGAAAAAAAAGAGCAAAAGAGAAACAAAGAAACAAGCAGACCTGAGAATGGTACTGATCACCAAAAGTCCAGAAACAAATGAATATTCACGGTGCAGACAAGATTTTGATATTTTCATAAAACAAATAAAGAAAGAGCTCTGCTGTGATAGTAAGTGTAGAAATGCCAAAAGAACTATATGCAAACTTATTTTGCCATTGTTTATTATTACCACATTCAAAAGAAAACCTAGTTTTTTTTTTTTTTTTGCCCCTTGTTCCATTCTCTTGGCCATTTTGATCTTCTTCTTGTTTTCATCATACAAAAATCTTTTTCCACCCTCATTACCTAGTAGTTTTTCTTTTCTATTGTATTCTTCGTAATATAGGAACCCAAATATTCTTGTCATTCAAGTCAATTATGTCCTATTTGGCATCAAGTTAACATAGTAAATTCCAAAAGTCAGTCACAATTCCCCTATTGTTTGCTCATTTAACTTTATTCTTCATTGACGAAGCTATTGACTATTGTTCGATTTATGCTTCTATTAAACATATTATTAACATAATCTAGCAGAAGTCGTATCATCTGGCACAAGCTCTAGACCTTTTCCTAGTCTTGGAGAACTCCTGAGGGTGCTCCTTGGTTACATGAGCTTACAGTTTACCGTGATTAGATTGGTATTTTCAATTTCCAACTAGGGTACTGGCTTTAACTGCGAGCCCCTCTCTCTTTTACAATTTCGTGAGCCTCAGATTTCGCACCACCTTGGATCAGGTGATGATCACAATATCCAGTTATGGTCCTTTAGTGAAATGTTTAGCTAATTTTAGGGTTAAGACCCTTCTTCAATGCAATTTAGGGGTGATTTCACTGTGGGATTACATTGAGCAAAGGATTAAAGAATGTGAAATTGATCAAAACAAAGTTGGAGACACAGTTTTCTCTGATATCAAGTGACGAGAAATAGTGAAAAAAGGAGATCAAATTGATTCAAATCACAAAAATCAGTGAGGTTACCACATGACGGCGCAGAGGCCCTTGCCGGTGACGACATGCCAGCGCTTGGGGGCATGATGGACATATCCCCTGTACGTCGCTCCTCCGCCTCCCATCTTTTCGTCTCTTTCTGGCTTCTCAACTTTTCTCCGGATCCTGGGAATATATGAACACCGCTGGATTTCGCAAGAAAAGGCGAGATTACTGAATTGCCCTCACAAAATAGTTGATATTCTCACCATGTCCTGATTAGCAATGACAATGGATCGAGCTGGCTTGCCGACCCAAAATCCCAGATCCAAAACAAGCCCAAGCCCAGTGGACCCGACCACGGTTCCAGTTCGAACCGCCGTGAACCGGAACAGGGTATCATGAACCGAAATCAGAATAGAACCGGCCCCAAGCTGGTCCAGTTCCGGTTCTTATTTTTGAGAATCGGAACTACCTGTTCCAGTTCAGGAATCAGCCTATTTCTTATTTATTTATTTTTATTTTTTTAAGCTCTTCGGCCTTTGGGCCGGCCTGGCCGACCCACCCTTTTTTTGTGGCCCTTTTGGGGGCACCAACGGTCCATTTTCAGACCGCTGGGGGTGGGTTTTTTTATAATTTTTTAAGTTTAAAATTTTGATTTTTAGTAGATTTTGTAATCTACAAGTAGCCTTCATTCTACACACCAAAATTCTTTACAAAAGCTCTCTACATAATTCTCTACAAAAACTATCTACAAAATTATCTACAAAATATCCCTCTTTTCGACCAAACTAGTAGTAAAGTTGAGGATAACTCTAAAATGAGTAGAGAGCAACACTTATTATTGCAAAAAGTCAAAAAAATCACGGGGATCTTCATCAAGCTCAAACTTCGAGCTTGATAATTATCTAAACACTTCATTTGAGTTGGTGAAGATATTCAAGATGTGAGATTTTCAATCCTGCAATAGTGAAAGGAGCATTCAACACAATTCTCAATCATGATAATTATTGCTAAATAAATCTTAGCAACACTAGTGTCAACAGTAGCTGTGAAACAAGCATTCAGTGCAGGAAAAAGTATTTTGGATCAAACATTTTCGAGTATGTCCCCCGAATCAGTGAGGCCCAAGCATGCCTTGATGATTGGGCAAAAGCAGTGTTAAGACAATAAGAAATAGTGCGGGAAAAAAAGTAACGACTTTATGGAAATGGCGACCACTATAGCGGAATGAAGCGATTGAGGTAAGGTACGGGAATTGAGATAAGAGAACTACGTGGGTTTTAATTACTCTAAACCCCAAGTGGATACGTAGGCAACTTAATTATGGTAAGGATTAAGTTCATACTCGTTTTTAATTTTTTTAATTTTTCTTATATATAAAACTTAGTATTCGTCGGAATAAAAACCGCTCAAGAATCGAAACTGGAGAGGAAAAAAATCAAACTGGAACCGGAACCGACCGGCTCCAGAACTGGAAGCGACCGGCCCCTGTCCCGATTCCGGGGATAAGTGATGTGTGTGTATCAATACTGTATTTGTGATCGTTTGAATCTCTATATAGAAATGATGATCTTTTGGAAGTGATGTGAATATTGAAATATCTGATTTTGTGATTTAGTGATGTACTTCTAGATTTGATAAGTGGGATGGTGTTGACTGAAATTTAATATATTATATCAGGACAGACTTCATATTATAGAGGAGATACTGCCGAAACTATCAGTGACTATATGAACATTTAAGTATAAGTATTTTTTATTATGGTAATTCAGTGGTTAAAATCTAGGATCATTCCAGGAGAACTATACTAGGTCCAGTCCAACCCAGACCCTGGCCCTACCCTAAAAACTCTCATTTAGATTCTATTTATCGGTTCAAATTTAATGTCAAATATACCCTCTCTTTAATAAATATTACTACTACACTACAATTTAGTATTATTTTTTATTTTTTATTTTTTTAAGATAAAGTAAATTACTTTTGATCTTAGAAAACATAAGATCTACGCAAATAAATAAGAAAAAATATAAATTTTTTTTCCTTCAATTTTTAAATGTAATATTGGAGCCCAAAGAGATACTGGAGCCCAAACAGATACCTTAGTGATGGCCGCAAGACGCGTCGGGTTGGTTGAATTAGTGCCCGAGACCAGGGTTGGAACTAAATTTAAGGGCTTAAATATTTTACGATCGAGCCAGGCTATCATAGGCCTAGTTCGGCTGAGGCTCGTTATCATCCTTGATCAAATTGCTAAAATGCTACATATCCATCTCACCTGAGGATATGGAAACTTGAAGCCCTCAGACTAGGCATGTAAACGATACAAGTCAGACACGTTTTTACATGTACCAAATCTGAATTCGTTTAATATAACCAGATTCAGACCCGACCTGTTTACCCTATGGGTTTTGTAGAGTGGATCCAAAACCCAATCTATTATGTAAGCGCGTTTGACCAGTATACCCAAATTCGATTAATCGAGAGAATTGTGTGAACCCTCAAGCAATTTTTAAAATGAGTTTGACGTCTCTCTTCACTCACTCTCGACGACGCCCTCCTCTGTCCCTCTCATCTTCCCCAAATCAACTACACCTTTCTCTGCTCTCATCTTCCCCAAATTGACGATGCCCCTATCTTTTTCTTGCTCTCATCTACCTAAAATCAAACCAACAAAACACACACCCCGGCATATCCACCACACTCTAACCAAAAAATACCCCCCTCCTTCAAAAGGACAAATTTTTGAATTAAGCTTAATTTTAAAAATAATTATAAAAATAAACCCCCCAAAAAATATTTTTAAAAACTGACCTCCCTCTGGCCACGTTGAGGCCACATCGGCCAACGGTCGACTGTGGGCGCCAGCGTGACGCAGTTATAGGGTTTCACAGAAGTCCGGCCTTGGCAAGGCTGGACTTAGAATTCCAGTGGATTAAAAGTCCGGTCTTGACAAGGCCGGACTTTTTTGTCACATAACAAAAAGTGTGGCCTTCCCAAAGCCAAATTTCTGAACTTCAATAAAAACCACCATTCTAAAATGCGATTTTGGTAAGGCCGCACTTTTATTTATAGCCACAAACAATAGCAGTAAATTGAGATTAATGTGCAATACAAAAAACAACGTCCCAACTCAATTTAATCTCAATATATCTGATCCACAATCTTAATCCAATCTCAACATATCAATTCACAAACTCAATACACAATATATCAAAACACATATTCAAACTCAAATCCAACACATCAATAAAACTCAATCACAAACTCCAATACACAAACTAAGTCTACAACATATTGATACACAAACTGAAATTCACAATATAAACTAATATGTCATATAAAACTTTCGTCAATCTCATATCATGTATCTTATCATATATAAAATTAGCACAAGTATTTCAATTATACAAACAAGATAATGCACGTCTAATTCTATGATCTTGTCCTCGTCCTCGATCAAGACCATGTGCAAGGGTAGTCTGGGAGTCAGGCTGTGTATGTGATGGTGCCGCCGCCTCCTCATTTCCTTGATGCTGTGTTCGTCTAACAACGGATTGAGAAGGTCCTGCCTCGTCCGGTAGATGTTTGGCACGTTGTAACGGTCCCAGATTTCTTAGATCCTCAATTAACATAAACATTTTTTTAAACTGATATATTATCATAATTATCTTCAAATCCTTAAAAATTTCGGCAGCACTTCCTTTGTAAATACTGATATGCCCAATTACATTTCAATTCATTATATGGATTATGTTTGTGACATCCATTATATAGATGTGGCTGTTTATGACATTCATATTTGGATGTGGTTGTTGTATACTTCACCATGTATAAATATGTTATTATAATTGGGTACTATCATGAGCAGTATGTAACTTTCACATGCTTTGCATTTCTTATGTATATACGAAGGACAATAATAAACTATAAATAAATATAAAAGTAAGTAAGGTTGTATTCTCTGAGAGATGTGATTATGATCATGGATTATACGTAAAACATAAATGTTCTGTGAACTGAATATAAGTGGTATGCGAACATGTTTTACAATATTGTATCACTAAGTCTACAAGTGATATACTAAATATATGTGATTGGTGAATCACCAGGTAAATATAAGAGATAGATAATCAGGTAAGATATTGTATATCACAAGATCTAATATGTCAAATATTAGAACACTTGTGTCCAGAAAAGAATCGAGAAAGGAACCGAATTTTCAAGTCCATCCAAGAATTGATGGAGCCATTTGAAAGGCTTCTACCAATCAAAGGCTATCCCCTTGAGGGTGCTGATGAATAGTCTGGTCATGATAGCATTATTATCTATTATATTATCAGTTTGAGATCAGAAGTAATAAATATACTGATTTGGTGAGTTCTTGCCATCGTACGTATGCAACGTAGTTGGCTTGAATTTTAATGGATATAGGACTGAATCCCATCCCAACGGGTAGGGCCAAGTCATCCCTCTTTCTTCAGTTCATCCCTTTAGGCTAGGGATATAATCTGAGCCTGGATGCCTTTATTAACCTTGGTATCAATTGAAAATGAAAAAGACTCCTTTGCATTTTTGTTCTCAGGAGTTTTATTATCTTCTTCTCGTTCATTATTGTCAGAATTCTCCCCGTTGTTCTGATAGATCAAGAGTTGAGTCAACATGCGATGGATGTTGTCCAAGGCCTCCCGATAAGCCTTAGAAGTCTGCTTTTGTGCCTCCATGTGACAACGGAGTCATCATCATTGTTGTTATCAACCATGATGGCCGATACAAGCCCTGTTCGCACAGAGCTGATAGTAGCGGAAGAGGCGTAGCCACTAGCTTCCTCTTCATCATCAGACCATTGGAAGAAGTGCCTTAATGGTGCCAGTGATATAACCCCTGTCGAGGAAGAAGGATGTCCATTGGAAGAGTTATAGGGTATTGCTACCCTGGAGCAGGTGCCCTGAAAGGTACCCTCTTGTTCTACCAGAACCTGACCTAAGCCGCGGCTAAAGTCATAACCCGGGAGCTAACTGAGAGATTATGAACCTCTCGGCTCCTTTTCCGGGACCATAATAGATCCCTTCCTCTACTGATAATATTCACGGATGCAGTTGCGAGGTGTGAAACCTTTGTCGCTTTCTTCTTTCAAGACTTGAGTCTCTTAGAAAATTGGACTGATAATCGGTTAAAATTAATTGTTAATTTGGAAGAGATGCAGTGGGGAATGATCCCAAACTACAGTGAACATAATGCACTATCATTAGTTGACATCCCGCTTATTCGCAGTGGGACGGTAAGACATGAACTGTGTCCTCATAGTGGAGCTTTTACTTGTTTCTCAAGTAGTCCCGCAAGTTTGTATTGGCTGGACCTAACCGATCCAAATGAAGACTCGGGAAAGTTGAAATTTAGCCCTCTTAGGCTGAAACGCCTTGGGCTTAGCACCTTGGAGGCTCTCTTTTTGGCTGTAGGTGAAACTAGAATAGCTTCGCCTTGTGAAGTAGCTTCACGTAGCGAAGTTGTTTTAGCCTTTAGGGCTTTGGCTTTGCTGCTGGAGGCGAGCTTAGCACTGTCCAGCAGTGCTTTTGCTTTGAGCAAAGCTATAATAACTTCACTGTTAACACCCATTGGTGTTTCATTTTTAGCCTCATAGCTAAGAGCTTCCAATGCTCTTGATTTGGGAGTGGCTGTAGTAGCTTCGCCATTAGCACCAATTGGTGTTTTTATTCTAACCTCGTAGCTAAGAACTTCTTTAGCACTGCTCAGAAGTGTTGGCAATGTGAGTGAAGCTGTACTAGTTTCGTTGTTAGAACCCAGTGGTACTTTGGCCTTAGCCTCCCAGGATAAGTGAGCTCTGTGAATAGCTGAAATAGTCTTGCAGCCAGAGACTATTTTAGCTTTGCATAAAGCTGAATCAAGAGATTTACCTCTAATCTCACATGAGGTTGAGTTGGATTTTTTAATTCAAATAGCCCTAGCAGAGTCTGTCCTAGGCTTGTATGAAACCTTTTAGCTTCGCATAAAGCGTAGATATACTGGTGCGAAGCTAATTTAGTCTCTGTTGAGGCTGTAATAGACTCGCTTGGAGTCTGTTTAGCCTTGCAGGAGGCTTTGATAGACTCGCATAAAGCTGTATTCGTCTCAACAGAAACTTGCTTTTGAGCATTAGCTAGAAGGGCTCTGGCTGCAATGATCGTCTTGTGCTTGCGTACATTCAGTGAACTTGCGCTACGCCCAAAGAGAAGTTGTTCAAACTTCTCTTGGCCAAAGTAAATGACCAAAATTTCAACAGTAGACCCAAAGGTTTGAACGTTTCACTGCGACACCACATTCTCAACAGTGGAGAATGTACTCCTAGGAGAGTCGCCATCTTAACTTTCATAATTATCAAAATAAAAATTTACAAAGGTTCGAAGAGAAATTACAAGTAATAAAAAGAAAATTACAAGAACTCTCGTCTTAGAATTTTTGGGAAAGTGTACTGGTAGGAGTCTAGTCAGCGCACGACCACTTTGTCCCGTTGACAATGCGATTGATTGAGTCTCGAACTCTAATGCTTGTGAATTTTCTTCTCACTTGGTTTTAGAAATTCTTTAAGAATTGAAGATCTAGGGTATTAATACCCTGAAGATATCTTCAAAGGATTAGAGAAATTAATCTCTAAAAGCTTGAAAGCGTAGAGAATGATTCTCTTTGTAACGCCATGATCCGACGGGTATGGAGATATTACTGTGACATATATACGCAGGTCGAAAATACCCTCATATATATAAGCTAAGTATTAGTTAGGCAAAAATCAGAGTACAAAAGTACATGGTGCATTATACATTCTAATATATGAGTATAACTACAAAGTTATAATAAGATGTGACACAATATTATAAAAATATTACATCACTGATAGGCGCAAATGCGAGAATAAAAGAGATATACAATTATGAACAGTACAAAAAGCGTACACGAGTTATAAAAGGAAAACTCGAGAAACGAGCAAGGGGGCCTGAAAGGATAAGGCCTCAGACTGGTCTACTGCTGATCTGCGATGCTACTGCTGCGCTACTCTGATCATTAGGAAGTCCACCATGATCCAAACTCTAAAATCTTAACATGCAGGTTCAGGGGAGTCAGAAACTCCCCAATGAGTGGCAAGATAAGTGCCAAGTGGCGTGCATGAACAAACACACGTGTATCAATAAATCTGAGTCAAAATAGGTATTGGAAACAGTATTGTGAGCACAGGCACACAGGATAAGGTAATGAGGCATCCAGTAAAGTAAATATAACAAAACCAGTTATGCAAGCCCAAGTTACCGATGCGTGAGATTAGTACGTCGAAGTAATAATCCAAACAAGAAAACCCTCATATATATACCATATACCCACGTCACCGTATCATGAGTTCATATAACCCAAATTATCTCCTAAACTAAGAAAACAACATAAAATTGATAAAAGCCGATAAAGCTGATAAAACTGAATACAAGTAAAACCAGTCGTACAAGCTCGATTTATGACTTCATAAGACTAGTACATCGAAGAAATAATCCAAATAAGGAAACCTTCATCTATATACCTTGTGCCCCAGCTTACCGTGATCTGAGTGTATACAACCCGAATTGTAAAACAACACAATGAATTATTATATAAGCATCTAATTATTATTATTCGTCTGATCCATATATCTAAATATGTGTACAGGCGTACATTCCATCCTACATACGTCCATATATGAGTAAGTCGAGGTTGTTATTGGAAACTATTGATGAAACCATCAAGTTATGTTTACAGTGGGTCCCGTGCATACCTGGGACCACGATACAGGTTGTTTCGTTGCTGGTGTATGGAACCGGTCGCACGACGTACAGGAGGTGGATCTTATTGTATACCCATTTAAGAATATAACAGGAGGTATGGATCCAGCGCTCTCTTCGGAACACCTAGAGGCCCTCAGGTAGAACCGAAAGTTTTAGTTGCACAACATAATTAATACCATGTAAACATATTCACCACTTGAAGTCCATCAGTTTTCTCTTACCCGATGTAAGTTGTCTTTTTTATAGTTTATTATGTAATTATCAGTTTATGGGAATAGCCGGAGCATGGCAGGTTCAGGAATTCAGGAGCATAAGAATAGATAAGTACTAGGGATACAAGTCACTGTATATAATACAGGATAACAGTTATAGGATTCCCAAATATGATAATCACAAGTCAAGTGACAAGTGATAATAAGCAGGTGTCAGGTAATAACAAACAGGTGTTAGGTAATAACAAACAGGTGTCAAGTAATAGCATGTCAGGAGTCAGGTGATCAATGTAGCATATGATAGTATGTCAAGTGATTAGCACAGTAGGTTAACTATCGTGCATCACAATACAGGAAAAATGGTACTGATACAGGGGATCGGTACGAAAACAGAAAAACAGTACTGATAAAGGGAATCAGTATGAATATAAGAAAACAATATAGTTTTGAAAAATAGTTCAAATAAAGATTTTAAACTCTTCACAATTATAAAGAAAAAAATAATAGTTGAATTATCAACCAGGCATCTAAGCAGAGCTAAGCAAAGCTGAAGCGAAGCTAATACACAACACTAGACGCCATCATATCCTGCGTGATTACTGCTCGCGCTGAAGCTAACACAGGCATGTGGTGGCGGGTAAACCGCTCTGCATCACCCGTGACGAAGCCGCACCCACGGCGTAACTACACCTGAACGGAGTTAGTGATAAAGCGCTGAGCATTAGGTCCGCCTATTAATGCTAGCTAAGAGACCTAACGATCTGAGCACACTCTCTCTTTAGAGGAAGTGAGCGAGAGCTCAAAGGGCTAATATGCCCGAAGGCAGAGTTGGTACCTGCAGAAGTGTCAGTATAAAACACACGCATATAATAGGTAATAACTAAACTATCAGTAGAGTGATGAAGCCCAGAAGCTGAGCAAAGCAGAAACAGAAATCAGCGAGCAGACAAGCGAACAATCAAGCGGAGCTAAGTAGGCTGGAGCAAGGCTAGCGTACAGCGCTGGGCACTATCACGCTCGGTATAGTTACCGCTCGCGACGAAATCACGATAACTTACAGCTATCGCTCACAGCATAACTACACTCAGATGGAGTTAGCGGTAAAGCACTGAGTGCTAGGCTTGCCTACCAGGCGTGGCTAAGAGACCTGACGGTCTGAACGCACTCCCTCTTTCGAGGAAGTGGGCGAGAGCCCAAAGGGCTAATAGGGCCAGAAAGCCAAGTAGAGACCTGCATAAAATCACGTTAGTACCACACGAGCACACATATAAACATGATAATAACTAGACTATCCGTGGAGTGATGAAGCTCAGAGGCTGAGTAGAGGGCTAAACGACCACGAAGGGTCGGCCACATATGATAATAGAGCAGTAATAAAGCAATATCACAGGCAGGGTATATGTGCATGTATTAAACTATGCTACTACAGACATTTATCATAAATCTACTACATATACAGTCCTAGGCACTCGGTCACATACAAATGGAGGTATACAATTTACAAAATACAAATACAACCTAGGAGAAATACAAATATACAAATTTCCCCAAAATACAATTCAATCCGTTGAAGTGGGAAAACATAGAAATGAGGCGAGGACCCCGCCTAAATCTTCAGAAAATGCTGTAAATCCCAGAATCTCAAAACACGTGCATGTACGTGTAACCAATATATATTAAATATATATATTTTTAGATCGAGAATTAGAGAGAGGAGAGAGAATAATAGAGAGAGAATGCTCAGGGGGGAGAGAGAGGATCAACAGAGAGGGAAAATAAGGAGAGGGAGAAGAGAGAGAATTAGAAAAGAGAGAGGGAGTTGCTGCCCCTGCTCACGCACATGACCCCACGATAGGGGCGCCGGCCGCCGTGGTCGGTGCAAGCCAAGGGTGACCATTGGCCACCCCAAGGAGGGGGAGAGGATTTGAGGTATGGGTGCAGGTGAAGATGATGGTGTTGGGGTAGAGATTGGGGTGATGGTGGTGGTGTTAATGATGATGGCTCGGGAGGATGTGGGGGTGGAGGTGTAGTGGTGGAGAGGTGGTGGAAGTGGTAAAGAGGCTGGTGGTGAAGAAGTTGATAAAGGTGATAATGTTGTTGATGGAGATGGTGGAGGAAGTAGTGAGGGAGAGGAGATGGCCGGAACTTGGTGGGGTGATCGTCGGCACCGTGGTGGAGCTCGCCAATGTCGGGTCAGAGGAGGTGGAGGCGTGGCAGGTTTGGGTGAGAGAGTGGGAGAAAGAGTGAATTGGAGAGTGAGGTAGAGAGAAAGTGAAGGAGAAGGAGAATGGAGAGAGAGAGAGAGAAAGATTTGGAGTTTATGGGAGAGGGTGGGAGAATTTTGAGAGAAAGAGAGGGAGGAGCGCCGGCGCCGGTTGCCAGGAGAAGAAGAAAGAAAGGAAAAGGAAAAAGAAAAAGAAAGGAGAAAGAAAAAGGAAAATAGAAGAAATAGGAGAAGATATTTTTTTTGGGGGGGGTGTGTGGTGGAGAAAAAAGAGAAAAAAGAAAAAGAAAAAGGAAAAGGAAAAAAGGGAGTGGTGGAGAAAAATGGAAAAAGGAAGAAAAAAACGAAAAGAAAAAAGGAAATTATCAGGATAAAATTTCTAGATTTGAGAAAACACCGAAAAAGGAAAAGGAAAAAAAGGTAGTGGTGGAGAAAAATGGAAGAAGAAAGAAAAAATGAAAAGGAAACAGGAAATTATCAGGATAAAATTTTTGGATTTGGGAAAACACCGAAAACACTGGAAAAGTCGAAAAATCGAGTAACTCGGAAAAGTTCTCAAAAATTAACAAAAATAGAGAGAATATTATATTAAGGACTATGGTGAAATTAGATTCAGAAATTCAATCTCTTTTTCAAATTAAAAATCCTGAAATCCACCGGCAATATTAGTCGACACCAAATTCGGTCGAATTTTGATAAATTCAGAAAAATCTCCAAAAATTCATAAAATATAAAATGCAATCCTGAGGAACAATATGAAAGTATTTTCTTGAAATTCAACTCCGGTTGAAAATTAAAAGTTTGAGAATTGATCGATAACACCAATCGATACTAATTTTGAAGAGTTTGTTTAATTCAGAAAAATTTTAAAAAATAATGAAAAATATAAAATATTAAAAAATAGTGTTTAAAACTAAAATTGGTCAAATATGACTATAAGAAATGTCAAATCGAGCAGTACACTAGGATCGGTTCCCCGGTTCAAACTCGATTTGACTCTGAGTTTAGGAATCCGGATCCAATACCAAACGATAATATAAATAATCACAAAACAAAAATAAATATGGAAAAATTGAAAGAATACAATTAAAAATTCAGAATATGTATCTGCGTACGTATTCCGGGAACGCAGTGTTACATTCTACCCACCTTACAAAAATTTCATCCTCAAAATTTTGAAAGGAGAAGATGAATACAGAGAAGATAGGAACAAGAATTATACAAATTAAGATATGAATAACTAAGGTGACGCTCACAATCAACTGAATAATAATCTCGGGACCTAAACGCTTTCTGCATTTTCTGATATTATTACTGACCTGATATCTGTTAATAAGAGAATTCTGCCTGACAAAGATAAATAAGAATCTGAATGGTCCGATTGGACTGACGGTCTGTTGAGAGTAATAGGATAATCTGAATATAAGAAGAGTCCCTAAACTTCTTTGAAGACTTTTACCGAATTGCGACCTGAATTTCGTGTCTTTATCTGACACAATAATAACTAGAATACCGTGTAGCCGATCCATTTTCTTATATAATTATCTGTCAGAACCTTTGTAGACTGACCTACTCTGAATAATATGAAATGATCTGGCTCTGAAACTGGCCATACTTTCATTGTCTGAATTTCTATTGTGCGTGAACTGTTCCATACGAAGGATCTATAATAAGATTACTAGTTGTTCTATATGTTCTCTTCGCTCTGAATGTATAGCAAAATATCATAAATACAAAAACCTGATAAACTGATTGTAGATATATGAATGAAGAACAAACTGATAATAACGAGTTTTAGATGTTGGGCGCTGATTACTCTGAAAAGTATAACTAAGAATTTATAATAATTGTCCTCTGGGGGATAACCCGACTGTGAATTAAATATCTAGAGAATACCCAAGTCCTGTAATGTTGGCCAAATATATCGTCAATAAAGATTATGAGAAGTTAGTTCAAATGCAGCAAGAAAACCCAGTTCACTAAGTCTATGCAACAGTTAGGCGGAAGAAATCTGGAGAACGAGGCTAGGATACTAAACTCTAACGGAACTAGTCATAAGCGAAGTCAGGGCCAAGTGGGGCCATTACGTAACACATCATCAGGAGCTAAGCATCAGGGTGCGGCGGAGATAAAGCTCTGCAAGGTTCGCACTTGGTGAAGCTCATGCAGCGAAGCCATCGCGTAACATAGTGGTAAATGCTAAGCACCAGGGTGCAATAAAACCCACGCCTGGTTGAGCTCACATGGTTAGAACACGACTCTCGCTTGGCGAGGCTAGTAGAGTCCATGGCTCATCAAATCTATACAGATTGTTGGGCGTTATGACTCTGGAGGACATGATCAAGAATTCATAATAATCAAAATGAGTCCTAATTGGCATCTTCTGGATGACAGCTTTTCAGCAGATCACTTCTGAAGATTCCTGAACTCCGTGAAGTTGATAGAAAGATTGTGATCGTTACTAGAAAATATAGAGAATACCATGGCTCTGTCTGACAGAAGTTTTGAATCTGGAAAACCGTTTTACACCGACGCCTCTCGTGTTATGATACAAGCTTTCTGATTACATAAGTGATAACTACCCTACTTGCTGTACTGATCCCCGTGATGTATCCATACATATAAGATTAGAATGCGAAGCCGAAGAACTGTCTGATATAAGATAACACGATGCACTTGAACCAAAGAATACCAGAATAGGGTGATAGCGATTCACAACATCCTGCCGCTACCTCACTAGTCTACTCATATCTTAAGTTGATATAAAGAATACGAAAAATCAGAATAGATAAAAAAAATGAAAGAGATTCAGGAATCAAAGGAAAAATGATCAAGAAGACATAGATAGCCTGCACTTGTAGTTGAATTGTACAACCAGACTCATGCATTCAAGTTACAAATTTCATTACCATTAATTTGCCGACTGGTTGTACAGTGGATGTGAGAGTCTAGGCTCTGATACCATCATATGACGCCCCGATCTCGCGGGTATGGAGACGTTACTGTGACGTAAATATGCAGGTCAGAAATATCCTCACATATATACACTAAGCATCAGTACAAGCAAGAATTAGAGTACGAAAGTACGTGGTGCATTATATATTCTAATATATGAGTACAACTACAAAGTTATCATAGGATGCAATACAATATTAAAAGAATATTACATCACCAATATGTGTAAATGCGAGAATAAAAAGAGATATACAATTATGAATGGTATAAAAAGCGCTCACGAGTTACAAAAAGAAAACTTGAGAGACAAGCAAGGGGCCTAGAAGGATAGGGCCTCGGACTGGTCTACTACTGATCCACGACGCTACCGCTGCACTACTCTGATCACCGAAAAGTCCATCACAATTCAAGCTCCGAAATCTGAACATGCAGGTCCAAAAGAGTTAGAAACTCCCCAACGAGTGACAAGATGAGTGCCAAGTGGCGTGCAAAGACAAGCACACGTGTATCGATAATCCGAGTTAAAACAGATATTGGAAACGGTGTTGTGAGCACAGGCACACAAGAGTAGGCAATGAGGCATCAAGTAAATAAAATATAATAAAACCAGTTATACAAGCCCAAATTACCGATCCGTGAAATTAGTACGTCGAAGGAATAATCCAAACAAAAAACCCTCATATATATACCCTATACCTCACGTCACCATATCCTGAGTTTATATAACCCGAGTTGTCTCCTAAACTAAGAAAACAACATAAAATCGATAAAAGCTGATAAAATCGATAATACTAAATGGAAGCAAAATCGGTCGTACACGCTCGATTTACAGCTTCATAAGACTAGTACATCGAAGGAATAATCCAAATAAGGAAACCCTAATCTATATACCTTATGCCCCACGTTACTATAACCCGAGTGTATATGACCCGAAATGAAAAACAACACAACAAATTATTATATTAGCATCTTATTATTATTACTCGTCTAACCCATATATCTAAGTATGTGTACATGCGTATGTTCCATCCTACATACGTCTATATATGAGTAAATCGAGGTTGTTATTGAAAACTGATGATGAAACTAACGGGTTATGTTTATACTGGGTCATGTGTATGCCTGGGACCACAGTTCAGGGTGTTCCGTTGTTGGTGTACGGAACTAGCCGCAAAGCGCACAGGAGGTGGGTCATATTGTATGCCCATTCAAGAATATAACAGGAGGTAAGGAGTCAGTGCTCCCCTGGAACACTTGGAGGCCCTCAAGTAGAAACAAAATTTTTAGTTGCACAATATAACTAATGCCACTATAAACATTTTCACCGCTTGAAATCTATTAGTTTCTCTCTTACACGATGTAAGTTATCCTTTTTATAATTTATTATGTAATTATGAATTTACAGGAATAGCAGGAGCATGGCAGGTTCAGGAATTCAGGAGTACAAGAGTACATTAGTATTAGGGATACATGTCACTGTATATAATACATGATAGCAGTTACATAATTCTCTTAATATGATAATCATAAGTCAAGTGTTAAGCATGGCAGGTGACAAGTGATAATAAGCAGGCGTCAGGTGTCAAGTAATAGCATGTCAGGAGTCAAGTGATCAACATAGAATGTGATAGTATGTCAAGTGATTAGCACAGTAGGTATTAACTATCATTCATCACAATACGGGAAAAATGGTACAGATACAGAGGATCGGTATGAGTACAGAAAAATGGTATCAGTACAGAGAATCGGTATGAATATAAGAAAATAATATAGTTTTAGAAAACAGTTCAAATAAAGATTTCAAACTCTTCACAACTATGAAGAAAAGAATAATATTTGAATTATCAAGTAGGCAAAAGCATGCAAGTACGCAAGCGAACATCTAAGCGGAGTGAAGCAAAGCTGGAGTGAAGCTAACGCATAACATTAGACGCCATCACGCCCGGTGTGATTACTGCTCACGGCGAAGCTAACACACGCGTGTGGTGGCGGGTAAACAGCTCCGCATCACCCGTGACAAAGTCGTGCGCACGGCGTAATTACACCCGAACGGAGTTAGCAGTAAAGCGCTGAGCATCAGGTCTGCCTACTAGGCGTAGCTAAGAGGCCTAACGGTCTAAACACACTCTCTCTTTCGAAGAAGTGGACGAGAGCTGAAAGGGCTAATAGTGTAACACCCGATTTAAATAAATCTGGATTATAGTCTAAATAATTTTTCATTTAACTGGCATAACAGTCATGTTTAAGCTTAATCCAAAATTTTAGAAAATACTAGAAATATATGTATATATATATATACACATAAGTATCCACATTTGCACATTTTTAATACTAAGTATATTGTGCATATTTAATAGAGGTATATTACATGATAATACTTATACCTAACTAAAGCATTAAATTGTAAGTATATCATGAGAATACTTAAACTAAAATATTTAAATACCTAATAGTTTAGATTTAAGGGTGGTGTGTTGGCAACTTGAGAGCAAGAGAGAGTTGAGGTGGGGGCTATTTAGGGTGCCTTGGAATTGGGGTGTGAGGTGTCAAACTCTTGGCAATTATAGGAAATTATTAATTCTATTAGGTAAATAAAATATGCCAAAAATATCTTAACTTTCCTTCCCCAAATTTTCAGCCTTCTTCTTCCTTGGCTGAGAACGAAAACCCCCAAAACCTTTCTCTTCCTTTGATCACCAAAATCTATCTCTCTCTCTCTCTCCACTTCGCTACCCCACAACCGAGGCTACAAGGGAGAAGGAAGGGCCGCACGGGCGGCCGCACCTAGGCGCAGCCGCGACCCCGGCGGCCGCAGCCGCGCCCGGCGGCGCGCGCGGGCGAACCCGCGCCCAGGCAGGGCGCGGGCAAGGAGAAGGGAAGGGGGGACTTGGAGGGGAGGGGAAGACCATTCCTAGGGCTTGGATCTAAGTTAAGGAGGAAATTTCAGTCAAAAATCTGATCTTTTTGGGCCCTAACAATCCTTTTTGGGAGGGTAAATTCAGACTGAAATTTTGAAAGAAAAACAGTACTTAATCTTCTTACTTTGTTGATTTTTGCGATAAATATTAACTCAAATCCTCTTTGCTTAAGGTTGGGGTTCAAGGAAGCAAAGTTTAGCCCTAACATAGAGGAACAATTTCGAAGGGAGGTGGGTAAACCCGAATCTTGAAGAACTTATGTAAAGAAATTTTCATATGAACATGTTAATTATCTCTTTATGAAATTCTTTATTCTAGTAGAAATTTTGTGTGAATTGCATATTCTAATTGGGTGTATGCTATGTGACATGCTAGAGAAGTGAATTGGATATTTTAAATATGAATATGCTATGTGACATGCTAGAGAAGTGAATTGGATATTTTAAATATGTATATGCTATGTGACATGCTAGAGAAGTGAATTGAATGTCCTAAATATGTGTATGCTATATGACATGCTAGAGAAGTGAATTGAACGTTCTAAATATGTGTAAGTGAATTGAATATTCTAAATGGGTGTATGCTATGTGATATGCTAGAGAAGTGAATTGAATGTTCTAAATATGTGTATGCTATATGACATGCTAGAGAAGTGAATTGAACGTTCTAAATATGTGTAAGTGAATTGAATATTCTAAATGGGTGTATGCTATGTGATATGCTAGAGAAGTGAATTGAATGTTCTAAATATGTGTATGCTATATAACATGCTAGAGAAGAGATAGGATTGGCCAAAGTGTGATGTTTAGAAAATAGGGAACTTGAATAAGAAATTAAACTAATGACTTGTATGATGGTAAACATTAAATTGCAACATTCATATTGAAGCTTGTAAACACTAAATGGTACACTAGTGGGAATGCTACTCATGCAAAGAGTTGAACGATAAAAACATCAACGGAGGAAATAAGCTCACACGTAGGAACTCGTGAGTAATTTGAGTTGATCATACACACACAAATATATATACGTATATAAATTATTATATACATGTACAAGTGATGTATATGAATGTGTATCTTGCATGTGCAAGTAGTTAGTGGCGCGATATGGATGAAATCCTATGTTATGTTTGTGTAATGGCTTTACTTATGTGCATAGTTTTATTCTTGTGGGATGAGTTGTTTTATTCCTATAAGTAGGAAGGGGCCGGCGGGAGCCGGTAGGAAGGGGGAAGACGGTGGGAAAAAGAGGTGTTCATCTAAAATTGTAGGAAGGGACCGGCGGGAGCCGGTAGGAGGAGAAGACGGTGTAAATGTACGTTGTTCATTGTAGGAAGGGGCCGGCGGGAGCCGGTAGGAGGAGAAGACGGTGTTATGAAAGTAGCGTATGTTATGAAATGTTGCTTGTTTATGTGATGTTCATAAAAGATGTTTGTATTATCATAACTTAGAAATTGTATGGCTTGAATTATGTCGTGTTACCAAACGTGATAAAAGAAAAACTACTACCGCGTCATGTATCATCATATGAGTATAAAGTAGACATGGAATGTTAGCATATGGTTCTTAAACTTTGGCCTAGTGACGACCTACTATAAAGTTTATAAACTTTCAAAGCTAAAAGATTAACTAGAATATTATACAATAACTGGGTTTACTCACTGAGCCGTCAAGCTCACTCCCTTTCTTGACAACATTCTTTTCAGGTCTAAGCAAGGGTCAAGGACCGGCGTGAGAAATTGTGGTGTTCTATGAAAGGGCCTTCTTGTCTTACTTTGCTTCTACTAATTTTGGAACTCTTTATGTTTTGTAATGGCTTACTATGCTAAGTTGGTAGAATTCATATCATTCCGGTTATGATCTTTTGTGATATGTATAAAGTCTAAAGGACGGACCTTGTACTTGTAGTCCGACATCTTTTATGTATGTAATGTTATGCAAGTGACTTGTCAGATTCACTGAATGTATAATTATAGGATGGCTACTAGTTCCTAATTAATTGTGTATGTCGTAGTCTTGAAATGAGGATATCCCTAGTATTATTGTGTTTGGGGAGTATATTATTATTGACTGCATGGATGTTTGCTTAGTACCCATGAGAATAACTATGGGGAGCCATTTATACTATTGAACTTCATGTATTGTATTTGGGGCAAGGCTCAAGTTACAAGGGAGATGCTGCCGAAATTTTGAGAAGTTAAGTTGAGAGATGATTCTTATCCCCTGATTAAAGGTTAGTAGAGAATCAGAATATTATTATCTGGGACCGTTACAGATGGTATCAGAGCCAAGGTTTAGGTGTAAAGTTACATTGAGTAGGTAGGATAAGTTAGAATTGATGTGATATTGTGTGAAAATTGTATGTATGATTGTACGGTCGAGATGGGTATTTTAGGGAGTAGTGGATTCTTACAAATATGATTAACTTAGAAGTGCGGGATATTTGACCGTTCTCTTGTATCCGAATTTGAGTACCCGCATACTCCGATTCGGATGTTTCATACTGAGGGTGCGGGCCCTTTGTATGGATCGCCAGTGGTATGGGACACTGGAATGAGAGGGCAGCTAAAATATCCGGCAAGTCAAAGTTGATTCAGAACGTAAGAACGTTTTAGAGTAGCAAGCTCCGAGAGATAGAAAATATAAGCAATTGCAGATCTGTTGACTTCCAATAGCCTAACTATCTTAGGGTAAAATTTCCCTTATATCTATGGATAATGATGTTGAAGCAAGCTTAATGGGATAAAAGAATATGGATGTGGCGGTTGATGATGAAAGCCCCATTGGAGACCTACCAATGACTGAGACTTTTAATGTCGTCCTCAGTAATGAAGTAGAGTCCCAAGGAAGAATATCCTTTGGAGGTATTTGGAAGAATGCTAGCTGGGCCCACGACGTGGATCTTTATGATGATTATGAATACTAAAAATATGACGATGATATCATAATAGAAAGTGAAAATCCTAAGGAAGGAGATGGAGAAGACCCTAACGAAGAAAATCCTGAGGAAGAAAACCTAAGAGGAGAGGATTCTAATAATGATAGTAAGGAGGGAAGTTCCACTGGTCCTAATATAAATCCTTGAATAAGGTGGAATGTTTAGTATTTTGAGAAAGGATGGCATGGTTCGCCTATTTTAGAGCTTTTTGGGTAGGAGGGTTTATGTGTCTGTAAAGAAATGTGTGTGAACAATGAGTTTCAAAAAAAAAAAAATTCTTTTATATGTTTAGTATGAATGTAAATCTTGGTCCCAATGATGCCTTTGAAGTTATGAATGAAGTGATAATTGTTATGTAAGACTTGCTTTGTACTGTGAATATTATTGATGATAAGGACTGATTATTCTTTTAGGGATAGATGGACTTAAATCTTCCACCACCAGACACTGATCCTGCAGGCTATGCCCCACCGCACAATTCAGTTGGAAGTGTCCATCCCCCGACTAACCACGAGGATGAACACATCAGCGAATACCAGAAAATCCCTGATGTAATGCCAGGTTGGTTGGCGTGACTGGCAACGAAAAGCAACCCACATCGAGCTTTAGAACAATTTCAGAAGCTGAACCCGCCAGCATTTAAAGGAGAAGCTGATCCCATACAAGCAGAAGAATGGCTTCGTCGAATTGAGAAAATACTAACCGTTATGGAATGTAATGAGAATCAAAGAGTGTCCTTTACCTCTTTCATGTTTCAAGGTGAGGCGGAACATTGGTGGGACATGGTTAAAGATGGAGCTAATTCCTTAGGGGAGAAAGTTTCTTGGAACTTTTTAGTTAAGAAGTTCAATGAAAAGTATATACCGGGGGTAGCTAAAGATAAACTCGCACTAGAATTTCAGGAACTAAAGTAAGGACAAATGTCCGTCAACCAGTATGATGTCAAGTTTACACAATTGTCAAGATATGCAGCAGGGCTGGTACGTGAAGAATCAGAAAGAACAAAAAGGTTTGTGAGGGGATTAAAACCTGAAATCAGAAGCAAATTAATTCCGTTCCAACTCCAAATCTATATTCAAGCAGTGGAGAAAGTATTGAAAGTTGAACGGGATATATTGGAAGATCAGGAAGTCAAAGGCAAGGAGTTACCCCCTTCTAAGCGCCCCCACTATCAGGAGACACCTAGCCCCGATATGTCAAACCACAGATTCAATAGAAGTGCGGGGTCCTCGGTAGCATCGGCTTCTAGATCAAATGGAGGTACATGGCATCGAGTGGGATTCCCTCGAAGACCTCAGGCAATACTTTCTCACCGTCCCGATGTTGCAGGAAACTCGTGGTGCCCCATATGCCATTTGAACCATGCGGGCAGTTGTGTTCAGGGCAAACAATGTTTCTCCTGCGGTCAAATGGGTCACATAAGGAAAGAATGTCCGATCTTACAAGGACACCCAAGTACGGGATTTGGGACGGAAAGGCGAACTGGGGGCACTATCCCATTTTCGGGATCAACAGGAACTTTCAGGCGACCGTTCAACACACCCCGACCGGCGGAAACTCAGTCATCAGTGCAACAGCCTGGAGCTCGGCGGAAGAGGAATGCTTGACTCAGCAGGAGTCTCGAACATCAAATGTTGTGGTAAAAGGTACAATCAATTTAATGGGGCATGTTGCCCGAGTATTATTTGACCCTGGTGTCACATACTCTTTTGTCTTCTCAGCATTTGCATCCAAACTAAACATGAAACCTAAATCATTGAAATTCAACTTGTGATATCGACTCCTATAGGAACGGATATGGTTACTAATATGTATTATAAGGAGTGTGAGGTCATGATAAGAGAAGTAAAAACATGGGTGAACCTCGTAAAATTAGGAGAGATGGAGTACGATGTTATTTTAGGAATAGATTGATTGTTAACCCACTGTACCCATATTGGCTGCCACCAAAAGGGTGCATAGCTATGGTGAACGAGTACCTCAATTGTGTTTCGGAGGAGTTACCACGCTTACCTCCGGAAAGAAAGATCGAATTTCTCGTAATGCCATTGGACAAACCATCACCCCTGCAACATTTATGGACTTGATGAATAAGAATATTTCAACCATATCCCGATCAATTTGTGGTCATATTCATTGTTGATGTAATAATTTATCCCAAGAGTAGCGAGAAGCATAAAGAACATCTGAGAAATAGTTCAGATACATGGAGTACTTGAGACATTTGTATTAGGCAGGGATCCTCGACTTCTATCATGAGTCTGGGTGAGCTTTTCCTAGGCTTTGGGGACTAGATTACATCCTAGTACTTTGACACACTCACAGACTGATGGCCAATCAGAGAAGACTATTCAGATATTAGCAGATAGGTTGAAAGCATGCATGTTAGATGTTAACAACTGGGAGAAGTATATACCACCAATGATGTTTGCGTGTAACAACAGCTACCTATTGACCTTTGGGATGCAACCGTTGAAGCTCAGTATGGTAGGCAGTGAAGTTCCCCAATTATTGGGAAAGGATTGGAAAACGAGGATTATTGGGCCCTGATGGTGTGCAATATAATAGAATATAATAGAATTTGTAGAGGCTAACTGGGAACTGGATGATGAGATGTAGAATCTTATCCACACTTATTTTGAGATACGTTAAGTTTCGAGGACGAAACTTTTTGTTAGGAGGGTAGTATTGTAACACCCGATTTAAATAAATCTGGATTATAGTCTAAATAATTTTTCATTTAACTGGCATAATAGTCATGTTTAAGCTTAATCCAAAATTTTAGAAAATACTAGAAATATATGTATATATATATATACATAAGTATCCACATTTGCACATTTTTAATACTAAGTATATTGTGCATATTTAATAGAGGTATATTACATGAGAATACTTATACCTAACCAAAGCATTAAATTGTAAGTATATCATGAGAATACTTAAACTAAAATATTTAAATACCTAATAGTTTAGATTTAAGGGTGGTGTGTTGGCAACTTGAGAGCAAGAGAGAGTTGAGGTGGGGGCTATTTAGGGTGCCTTGGAATTGGGGTGTGAGGTGTCAAACTCTTGGCAATTATAGGAAATTATTAATTCTATTAGGTAAATAAAATATGCCAAAAATATATTAACTTTCCTTCCCAAATTTTCAGCCTTCTTCTTCCTTGGCTGAGAACGAAAACCCCCAAAACCTTTCTCTTCCTTTGATCACCAAAATCTATCTCTCTCTCTCTTTCTCCACTTCGCTACCCCACAACCGAGGCTACAAGGGAGAAGGAAGGGCCGCACGGGCGGCCGCACCTAGGCGCAGCCGCGACCCTGGCGGCCGCAGCCGCGCCCGGCGGCCGCGCGCGGGCGAACCCGCGCCCAGGCAGGGCGCGGGCAAGGAGAAGGGAAGGGGGGACTTGGAGGGGAGGGGAAGACCATTCCTAGGGCTTGGATCTAAGTTGAGGAGGTAAATTTCAGTCAAAAATCTGATCTTTTTGGGCCCTAACAATCCTTTTTGGGAGGGTAAATTCAGACTGAAATTTTGAAAGAAAAACAGTACTTAATCTTCTTACTTTGTTGATTTTTGCGATAAATATTAACTCAAATCTTCTTTGCTTAAGGTTGGGGTTCAAGGAAGCAAAGTTTAGCCCTAACAAAGAGGAACAATTTCGAAGGGAGGTGGGTAAACCCGAATCTTGAAGAACTTATGTAAAGAAATTTGCATATGAACATGTTAATTATCTCTTTATGAAATTCTTCATTCTAGTAGAAATTTTGTGTGAATTGCATATTCTAATTGGGTGTATGCTATGTGACATGCTAGAGAAGTGAATTGGATATTTTAAATATGAATATGCTATGTGACATGCTAGAGAAGTGAATTGGATATTTTAAATATGTATATGCTATGTGACATGCTAGAGAAGTGAATTGAATGTTCTAAATATGTGTATGCTATATGACATGCTAGAGAAGTGAATTGAACGTTCTAAATATGTGTAAGTGAATTGAATATTCTAAATGGGTGTATGCTATGTGATATGCTAGAGAAGTGAATTGAATGTTCTAAATATGTGTATGCTATATGACATGCTAGAGAAGTGAATTGAACGTTCTAAATATGTGTAAGTGAATTGAATATTCTAAATGGGTGTATGCTATGTGATATGCTAGAGAAGTGAATTGAATGTTCTAAATATGTGTATGCTATATGACATGCTAGAGAAGAGATAGGATTGGCCAAAGTGTGATGTTTAGAAAATAGGGAACTTGAATAAGAAATTAAACTAATGACTTGTATGATGGTAAACATTAAATTGCAACATTCATATTGAAGCTTATAAACACTAAATGGTACACTAGTGGGAATGCTACTCATGCAAAGAGTTGAACGATAAAAACATCAACGGAGAAAATAAGCTCACACGTAGGAACTCGTGAGTAATTTGAGTTGATCATACACACACAAATATATATACGTATATAAATTATTATATACATGTACAAGTGATGTATATGAATGTGTATCTTGCATGTGCAAGTAGTTAGTGACGCGATATGGATGAAATCCTATGTTATGTTTGTGTAATGGCTTTGCTTATGTGCATAGTTTTATTCTTGTGGGATGAGTTGTTTTATCCCTATAAGTAGGAAGGGGCCGGCGGGAGCCGGTAGGAAGGGGGAAGACGGTGGGAAAAAGAGGTGTTCATCTAAAATTGTAGGAAGGGGTCGGCGGGAGCCGGTAGGAGGAGAAGACGGTGTAAATGTACGTTGTTCATTATAGGAAGGGGCCGGCGGGAGCCGGTAGGAGGAGAAGACGGTGTTATGAAAGTAGCGTATGTTATGAAATGTTGCTTGTTTATGTGATGTTCATAAAAGATGTTTGTGTTATCATAACTTAGAAATTGTATGGCTTGAATTATGTCGTGTTACCAAACGTGATAAAAGAAAAACTACTACCGCGTCATGTATCATCATATGAGTATAAAGTAGACATGGAATGTTAGCATATGGTTCTTAAACTTTGGCCTAGTGACGACCTACTATAAAGTTTATAAACTTTCAAAGCTAAAAGATTAACTAGAATATTATACAATAACTGGGTTTACTCACTGAGCCGTCAAGCTCACTCCCTTTCTTGACAACATTCTTTTCAGGTCTAAGCAAGGGTCAAGGACCGGCGTGAGAAATTGTGGTGTTCTATGAAAGGGCCTTCTTGTCTTACTTTGCTTCTACTAATTTTGGAACTCTTTATGTTTTGTAATGGCTTACTATGCTAAGTTGGTAGAATTCATATCATTCCGGTTATGATCTTTTGTGATATGTATAAAGTCTAAAGGACGGACCTTGTACTTGTAGTCCGACATCTTTTATGTATGTAATGTTATGTAAGTGACTTGTCAGATTCACTGAATGTATAATTATGGGATGGCTACTAGTTCCTAATTAATTGTGTATGTCGTAGTCTTGAAATGAGGATATCCCTAGTATTATTGTGTTTGGGGAGTATATTATTATTGACTGCATGGATGTTTGCTTAGTACCCATGAGAATAACTATGGGGAGCCATTTATACTATTGAACTTCATGTATTGTATTTGGGGCAAGGCTCAAGTTACAAGGGAGATGCTGCCGAAATTTTGAGAAGTTAAGTTGAGAGATGATTCTTATCCCCTGATTAAAGGTTAGTAGAGAATCAGAATATTATTATCTGGGACCGTTACAAATAGGCCCGAAGGCAGAGTTGGTACCTGCAGAAGTGTTAAAATCAAACACACACATATATAACAGGTAATAACTAAACTATTGTAGAGTAGTGAAGCCCGGAGGCTGAACAAACCAGAAATAAAAGTCAGCAAGCAGACAAGCGAACAATCAAGAGGAGCTAAGAAAGGTTAGAGCGAGGCTAGTGTATAGCACTGGATGCTATCACGCTCGGTGTAGTTACTGCTCGCGGTGAAGCCATGATAACATACAGCTATCACTCATGGCGTAACTACACTCGGACAGAGTTAGCGGTAAAACGTTGAGCGCTAAAATCACCTATAAGGCATGACTAAGAGACCTGATGGTCTGAACGCACTCTCTTTCGAGAAAACGGGCGAGAGTCCAAAAGGCTAATAGGGCCAGAAGGTCAAGTAGAGACCTACATAAAATCACATTAGTACCACACGAGCACACATATAAATATGGTAACAATTAGACTCTCAGTGGAGTGGTGAAGCCTGGAGGCTGAGTGAAGAGCCTGGAGGCTGATAGGGCCCGAGGCCGAGTAGAGAGCCTAGAGGCTAAACGACCATGAAGGGTCGGCCACGTATGATAATAGAGCAGTAAGAAAGTAATATCACAAGCAGGTATATGTGCATGTACTAAACTATGCCATTACAGGCATTCGTCATAGAGCTACCTATGCACTCGGCCACATATAAATGCAGGTATACAATTTACAGAAATACAAATACAACGCGAAAGAAATACAAATATACAAATTATCTAAAAATACAATTCAACCCGTCGAAGCGGGAAACACAGAAATGAGGCGAGGACACTCGCCTAAATCTTTAGAAAACACCGTAAATCCCGAAATTCCAAAACACGTGCACGTACGTGTAACCAATATATATTAAAAAATATTTATATATTATTATTTTTATAGAGAGAATTAGAAAGAGGAGAGAGAATAATATAGACAAGAGAATGCTCAGGGGGGAGAGAGAGGGAAAGGATCAAGAGAGAGGGGAAATAAGGGGAGGGAGAGAATTAGAAAAAGAGAGGGGGTTGTTGCCCCTGCTCACGTACAGGGCCCCACGACCCTGTCGTGGGACCAGGCGCCGTTAGGAAGGCAGAGTCGATTGCCGTGATTGGCGCAGGTCAGGGGTTGCCGGAGGGGGAGGGGAGTTGAGGTGTGGGTAAAGGTAAAGATATTGGTGTTGGGGTGAAGATGGGGGTGATGATGATGCTGATGATGGTGGTGGCTAGGGAGGCTGTGGGGGTGGTGGTATAGTGGTGGAGAGGGTGGTAGAATGTGGTGGAAGTGGTGGAGAGGGTGATGGTGAAGAAGTTGATGAAGGTGATGATGTGGTTGATGGAGATGGTGGAGGAAGTGTTGGCCCAG
This sequence comes from Agave tequilana, assembly GCA_038442645.1. Classification (NCBI taxonomy): domain Eukaryota; kingdom Viridiplantae; phylum Streptophyta; class Magnoliopsida; order Asparagales; family Asparagaceae; genus Agave; species Agave tequilana. The sequence continues at coordinate 59,394 of JAVJIF010021255.1, forward strand.
AAGCCCTTCACTCTATCTTTGATGATGATTAACTCATGTAGTTATAGTTTACTAATAATCTTATGATATTTAGTTTCAGATATTTGATCAAGATATTAGTAGGTGATTAGCTTCAATAAGGTGTTTTGGAGCTTTCACATGTTGATTCAAGGGCTCGAGCGTCAAGATCGCATCTAGTACTCGGTTGGAGTCAAGCTCGTTGGATCGTATTTGGATTAAGTCTCTTGGAGAAGGAGCTCTATAAGAAGACTTTGATTTGTGTTTAGTTTAGTTGTTTAGATCTTGTGTAAAGATTAGATAGTGTTGATATGCTCAAGTTCACATATACACACAGTTTTAAATTTTATTTGGTTTTGGTTTTTCGGTTTAACCGATATTGGATTTCATGTAAAAAACATAGATAGATAACTTTACATGATTATTGGATTCTATCCATATACAATATGCTTCAAAGTTGTTTCAATATCATGTTTTTATATTTACATGAGTTTTGGAGAAAACGGTTTTTCATTTCAAAAATCTAAGTTTGGAAAATACCGATTTTGATTTAAGGCAAATTTTCATAACACAAAAATGGTTCAACTTGTTTATAATATGTGTTGAATTTTAGCCACACATATTTGTATTTGAAAGAACTAATAAGAACTTATTTTTGTGGAATTTATATGTTTTATAGGATTTTATGAAAGTAAATATACCTAAGTTTTAATCCATAAAACAAGCTGACCTAGCCTTCTGCCGGTCTACCGGACGGTCGACCGATGTAGAAGTCGGTCGACCGGTCTGGTCGACCGCCGTGCACGAACGTGCACGGTTGTTTTGGCTGGAAGACCGGTCGACCGGGTTGGTCGACCGCCAAAGAGCTTCTGCTATCTGAAAATGGCCCCGGTCGACCGGCAGAGAGCTCTGCTCTCTGTTTTCAGGTCCCGGTCGACCGGTGGTACAACGGTCATAAAAATGACCATTGGTTGGTCGACCACCCGGTCGACCGGAAGGGTAAAATTGTCCTTTGCAGCTGCCAACAGGCAGATTTGTTTTTGGCCTATAAATACCCACTTCGTTAAGCTGTTTCACATAACAATTTCAAGAGCTAAAATTCCCATCTTCTTAAGTGTTTTAACAGTAAGTTTTTAAAAGAGTTTTGGGCTTAAAGATTTGATTTTTATTTGTTTTAAAAAGGGTTGAAAAATTCAAAGAAAAATAGAGTCTTTGGGAATTGGTTTTTGATCTTCATTTCTATAACTATTCTAGAAGTTTTCCCAAGAGTTTTTCTTTATGATTTTGATTCTTAAACTCTTTGTTTTTCTCATACTTGAGCTATCTATCTATCTTATCTATTAGTTTCTATTTTGTGAGAAAATTGGTTTGTGGTTGTTGATACCACCAAGAGTTATTAACCTTCCATATTTTGTGATATCCCTCTAGTGAGAGGTGATTGTGTTGATATCCCTCTAGTGAGAGCTAATTGTGGATGTTGTCTTTGGTTGTGGTGATATCCCTCTAAGTGTATAGGTGATTGTGGTGTTGTTGGCTTTGAGCCTTATCCCTCTATTGTGAGGTTGATTGTTGTTTGGCTAAGTGCCTATCCCTCTAAGTGTAGAGGTGATTTGTGTTGTGCCTTGCCTCTTGTGTAGAGGTTGTATTATTGGAGAGAGGAGTTGTGTACTCTCGGTTTATATTACCCAAATCCTCAGTGGAGGTTCCCTGTGTGGGAAGTCCTGTGTGGACGATATAATGGAAATCCTTATGTGTGAAGGCGGGGACATAGAGCAGTGGCTCGAACCTCGAAACATATCTTGTTGTTATTGATCAACCATCTCTTAACTCTATCTCATTATGCATTGCATCATATTATTCATATCATTTATATGCTTGGTAGTGTTTGTGTGCCATACTTGTGTTCAACCAAGAGAGCTTCAAATAGCATCTCACTGAAGATAGTCTAGAGCCATTCACTTGAAATTTGGCTACACTCTTTTATTACACTAAGTGTATTGTAATTTGTTTTAATTCCGTATTATTTGTCACTAGATTAGCCTTACACCTATTCACCTCCTTTAGGCGTTCTTTCAGGATGGAGTGGGGGAGAGGAGATGGCCGGATCTTGGTGGGGCCGCTACCGGAACCGTGGTGGAGCTCACCGGTGTCGTGTCAGAGGAGGTGGAGGCGTGGTCGGTTTGGGTGAGAGAGTGGGAGAGAGAGTGAATTACAGAGTGAGGGAGACAGAGAAAGTGGAGGAGAAGGAGAATGCAGAGAGAGATTTGGAGATTATGAGAGAGGGAGGGAGAATTTTTAGAGAGAGAGAGGGAGGAGGGGGAAATGTGCTGGCGTCGGTTTCCAGGAGGAGAAGAAAGAAAGGCAAAAGAAACAGGAAGGAGAAAAAAGAAGGAAAAAAGAAGAAAAAGGAGAATATATTTTTTTGGGGTGGGTTGTGTGGTGGGGAAAAAGGGGGAAAATGAAAAGAAAAGGAGAAAGGAAAAAAGGTCGTGGCGGAGAAAAATGAAAAAAAGAAAGAAAAAAGGAAACTATCAGGATAAAAATTCTGAATTTGGGAAAATACCAAAACACTGAAAAAGCCAAAAAAATAGAGTAACTCGGAAAGGTTCCCAAAAATTCACAAAAATAAAGAATATTATATTAAGAACCATGGTGAAAATAGATTCAAGAAATTTAATTTTATTTGCAAATAAAAAATCCTAAAATCTACCAGCAATACTGATCAACACCAAATCCAGTCAAATTTTGATAAATTCAGAATTTTTTTTAAAATGCTTGAAGATAAAAAATATGAATTGAGGAATAATGTGAAAACATTTTCTAAAAATTAATTCCATTTGAAAATTAAAAATCAGAGAATCGACCAGTTGCACTAGCATATACCGATTTTGAAGATTTTGTAATTTAATTTAAAAAATTCAAAAAATCATGAAAAATATAAAATATTAAAAAACAGTGTTTGAAATAGAAATCAATCAAATATGACTAGCAAAAATATCAAATCAAGTAATACACTGGAATCGATTTCCCGGTTCAAACTCGGACTGACTCTGAGTTCAGGAATCCGGATCCAATACCAAACAATAATATAAATAATCATAAAACAAAAATAAATATGGGAAAAATTGAAAGAATATAATCAAAAAATTAGAATACGTATCTACGTCTGTATTCTGGGAACGAGGTGTTACACTCTTGAGATGAGATCTCTTCTCTTTCTCTAACAATTTTGCTATCCAACGGTCAGCCCATTTTTAACCTTGCAATGGGATATTTATAGACTCTGCAGGGGTAACCGCCCCTAAAATTCAGAAAGACTAAAAACAGTCTAGTAGCCTTGCACACAAGGCTATATAGGCTCCACGCAAGCTTAAAAGCTTCCTGCGAAGCTATGCAAGCTCGCATGCGAGCCTTCCAACAGCTGTTATAGCTGTCCTCTTATCAAGAGGACCACATTGAATTATCTCTCTTTTTTATATGGGGAGATAATGAGGTGTAAACCGTCCATTTAAAGTGAGAATTAATCCCACTAATATAGTGGGTGGTTACCATACTAATCTCGTGCAGGGATTGAAATGGTCAATTATGACCAATAGCTCCAAGTGGAACTAGCCTTACTGCAAGGTCAAGGTTCTATGAGGAGCTAGCTTGAAGCATCATACGAAGCTATCCCAAAGCTTCATGCGAAGCTAGCGCAAAAAGTTTCATGCGAAAGCTATCCCAAAGCTTCATGTGAAGCTAACTTAAAAAGCTTCATGTGAAGCTATCCCACTGTGAGGTTAAAGCTTTATGTGGAGCTAACTCAAAGCTTCATGTGAAGCTATTAAAACTTTATGCAAAGCTAAGCCTTAGCCATTTTTTAGTCATCTGCTAACTGTTTGTTCAACTATTTATGACATGTCTTTTGAAAGTATCGACGGGTTAGACATTGTTCAGCTAGTCTGAGGGCTATCTAGAATCTTGTCTTTTAAGAGTGTCAACACTCACCAACTAGTATTCAACTCCGATTCAGAAAAGGAGATATTACAATCATTTTTCTGCTGCGTTGCACTCCTGATGTGTGCTCCATCTCATGGATAGTTACAAGAAAGCTTGTAAAAGTCTTGGTTTTAATTTGTCAAATTCACAGGAATTTGCTAAAGTTTTGGAGTGGCCAGCTTACAAGTACAATGTTGAGGATTACAATAAGAAAGTAGACAAATTGAAAGAGAAGTCAGAATGAGCACATCAGTTGCTTCTATCGTATAAACTAGGAGCAAACATATTCTTTCTTGGAATAAGGTATCTATTTTATGACCACTATCTATTATTTTCTGTCCACCATCCTCTTCTACTTTGTTGGCTTAAAATAAAATTGTCCACCTTCTATATATTTTTATCCACATTCTATGCAATTTTGTCCACCTAAACTCGATTTTATCCACCATATCTGACTTTTCGTCCACTTTTGTAGTATTATGTCAGATATAGACATATTACTTCTAATTATGCAGAGTCATATAATAGCTGGATTATTGAGGCTAGGTGGCTTCCGATGGTGCAAATAGCAAACCACATATGCATTCAAATCATGGAACGCAAGAACTGAAAAGTCACCTAGAGGGGGGGTGAATAGGTGACAATGCTAATCAAAGGGCAAATAAAAATTTAAAGGTACAACAATCACAATTAAGAATCACAAGATGAATGCAAGCAAGTAAGTATGACAATGAATATGATGAGCAAGTAATAAGTGCAAGCAAAGTAGAGCAAGAATTGCAAGAATGTAAACCAATCGCAAACACAAGGATATGTTATCGAGGTTCGAGCACCCAGCTCTACTCCCCGCCTTCCCCAGAAGGATTCCGACCACTTCCACTATCACAAAGATCTCAAATACAATGGAGTACCCAACTCCTACAATCTCAAGAACAAGTAATTTCCTTGGTAGTCAAAAGACCACAAACTCTCTCTTTCAAATATCTCTTCCCTTACAAAGGTCCTTAGAGAATATTGAGTAGGAATGAAGCTCTTGTTGTAAGTGAAGAAAGAAAATTAAATCAGAGAGTATTTGAAAACCCTTCAGAAAATCAGTGAGAAATTCAGCACAAAAACCAAGAAACAAGTCTCTTTTGAAAGCCTTAAACTTTTGAATTTTCTAGCAAAAATTGTTGTCACAAATCTCTCCCCAAACACCCCTATTTATAGGAGAGGGCTAGGGTTTAGGGATAAAACATAATTACTGATGTTTAGGAGGTAATTAGATCAAAATATATCCTTAAACGACTTTTTAAACACAAAAGACAAAAATAAACAGCTCACTTAAAATCTGCCCGTTACTGTTCAACGGATACATCGGTCGACTGGGCCGGTCGACCGGTAGATCAAAAATTTGACCGTTATAGGCTAGCGGTCGACCGACCCGGTCGACTGAAAAAACCTGTGAGCAAAAACAATATCTCGGTCGACCGCCCCGGTCGACTGGCAGACATGCACACTGATACGTGCCTCTGCCAGAACTGCGGTCGACTGGTCCGGTCGATCGGACCAGACTGACACAGACTCGGTCGACTGTCCCGGTCGACCGGATCAGGTCAAAAATCATTTTTGGAAAAGAAAATAAAGAGGATTTTGATTTTAACAAAAATACTTTTGAACAGGGAATAGAATTAAACATAAAGATGTATTTGTAGGCAAAAACTTGTATGCAAAATATTTTTGTATAATTTATAAGAAATTATTTTGGAATGAGCATGTGCGCAAAAACGTGTGTGATAGAGCTTCAAACCTATCCACTATTCTTTAACATACTATAAACTGAAAAACAAATTACATGAAGACTTCTTGTGCTATCTTCAAGTCTTTGAGCCATCCAATGCCTTGCTAGTGCCTTCTCTTCTATGATCCTTCCTTGATGTGCAATTTGCCTTCCTTGCTTTGTGGAACTTAGAAGTTCTTGCAATAGCTAAGCGCATGGTCTCTAAACATGGTACAAACCTGAAACTTATCTTAACAAACTTATTAGTACCAAATAGCTCTATTTTGGTTTGTCATCATCAAAACACAAAACAATTGGAGAGTGTAACCTCTTGGGCCAACAATCTCCCCCTTTTTGATGATGACAAAACAAATAGGCTATAAACAAAAATATAGGGGAGGAGAAAACTCCCCCTCAAATTATGCTATACATAAAACACAAGAATATGCTCTAGATACCAATAATTGAAATGATGCACCAATTATTGAAACTAATATAAAACACAAAAATTGCTCTTGATACCAAAAATATCAAAAACAACTAAAACACAAGAATTCTCAAAAAAAATGAATTCAAAAACTCATACATACCTAAACATAAAACTCATAAAACAAATCTTTAAAATTAAAGCATATAAATTCATATGGAACCAAGACCAAATGAACTTATTTTTGTCATGTAAACTTATTCTCCCCCTTTTTGTCATACATCAAAAAGGGTTATGAAAAACATGTCTATTCAATAATACAAACATTAAGTTCTCCACAAATAAACGAAAATCTAGCAAAATCAAGAGGTTTAGTGAAAATATCGGCTGGTTGTAAATCCGTGGAAACATAATCAATATCTATATCACCTTTCTCAAAATGATCTCTAAGAAAGTGATATCTAATCTCAATGTGCTTGGTCTTACTATGTTGATTTGCATTTTTAGTCATGTGTATAGTACTAGTATTATCACAAAATATTTTTATATGATCAAAGTGCAAATCAAAATCAAGGAGAGTATGTTTCATCCAAAGGACTTGTGCACAACAAGCCCCCGCGGCAACATACTCCGCCTCGGCGGTTGAGAGAGCTACGGAATTTTGTTTCCTAGAGGACCATGAAACAAGACAATTACCAAGAAATTGACATGTCCCACTAGTACTCTTTCTATCTACTCTACAACCCGCATAGTCGGCATCCGAATAGCTAGTCATTGAAAAATCTCTAGTTTTCGGATACCAAAGACCCATTCCAATAGTGCCCTTAATATAACGAATAATGCGTTTTACCGCAATAAGATGAGACTCTTTAGGACATGATTGAAATCTAGCACAAAGACACACACTAAACATGATATCCGGCCTACTTGCCGTCAAATATAAAAGACTTCCTATCATGCTTCTATATAATTTAATATCAACATTTTTACCTTGTTCGTCCTTATCAAGCTTGGTTGTAGTTGCCATTGGAGTGTTGCAAGCCTTTGATCCTTCAAGCCCAAACTTCTTTACTAGCTCCTTTGCGTACTTGGCCTGGTTGATGAAGGTTCCGTCTTGCAATTGCTTGATTTGGAGTCCAAGGAAGAAATTGAGCTCACCCATGGAAGACATTTCAAATTCTAATTGCATTACCTTCTCAAAATCCTTGCATAAAAGCTCATTAGTAGATCCAAAAATTATATCATCAACATAAATTTGCACAATTAAAATATCATTATCAACATGCTTAGTAAAGAGAGTTGTGTCTACTTTGCCTTTAACAAAATCATTTGAAATGAGAAAACTAGAAAGCCTTTCATACCAAGCTCTTGGAGCTTGTTTCAATCCATACAAAGCTTTATCAAGTTTAAAGACAAAATCGGGATGAACATGATCAACAAAACCGGGAGGTTGAGAAACATAAACTTCTTCATTAATAAAACCATTTAAAAATGCACTTTTTACATCCATTTGAAAAAGTTTAAAATTTTTAAAACATGCAAAAGCTAGTGTCATCCGTATGGCTTCAAGCCGTTATACGGGTGCAAAGGTCTCCTCAAAGTCAATTCCCTCAACTTGAGTGTAACCTTGGGCTACTAACCTAGCTTTATTCCTAATAACATTTCCGGACTCATCCATCTTGTTTCTAAAGATCCACTTAGTACCAATTATTGGTCTATCGTGGGGCTTAGGAACAAGGTGCCAAACTTGGTTGCGCTCAAATTGATTGAGTTTTTCTTGCATGGCAAGCAACCAATATGGGTCCGTCTCGGCTTCGAGAATGTCTTTTGGTTCAAAATGAGAAATGAAAGCAAAGTTACCACATAGGTCATGGAGTTTGGAGCGCCTAGTGACTCCTTTAGATGCATCACCCAAGATGAGCTCCTTAGGATGATTTGTAGCGTATCTCCAAGCTTTGGGAAGCGGTTGAGTGCTTTCCTCCTTATCCTCTTGAACTTCACCAATAGGATCTAGCTTTTCTTCTTGAGCGGGTGAGTCCTTCAAGGATAGTCTCTCCATGTCTTCACCTAATGGTTCAAACTCTACAACATTCTCAACAAACACATTAGATTCTTCAAACTTAACATGCATGGATTCTTCAATGGTTTGAGAAGATCTAATGAAAACTCTATATGCTTTGCTAGTAGAGGAATATCCAACAAAGATAGCCTCATAAGCCTTAGCATCAAATTTACCCAAATTATCCTTAGTATTCAAAACAAAACACTTGCATCCAAAAACTTTAAAATATGCAACATTTGGTTTTCTAGAATGATACATTTCAAAAGAAGTTTTTGAAGAATTTTTGCATAAATAAATACGATTCGATATATAGCATGCGGTGTTTACGGCCTCAGCCCATAAATATTGAGGGAGGTCATACTCACTAATCATTGTCCTAGCCATCTCTTGAAGTGTTCTATTTTTCCTTTCTACAACTCCATTTTGTTGTGGAGTTCTAGGACAAGACGTTTCATGCTTAATTCCCTTTTCATCACAATAAGTCATGAAGAGTTGGTTAATAAACTCACCACCTCTATCACTTCTTATTCTCAAAATCGGAAAACCCTTTTCTTTTTCAACTCTTTTTCGAAAAATCTTAAAATGAGAAAAGTTTGATCTTTATTTTGTAAAAAGAAAACCCAAGTAAAACGGGAAAAATCATCAACCAAAACAAATGCAAATCTACTACCATTTAAACTCTTAGTTTTAGTTGGTCCAAAAAGATCCATATGAATTAATTCTAAAGGCCTAGTTGACATGATATCCTTGATTGGTTTAAAGGAAGACTTGGTTTGTTTCCCAAGTTGGCACGCACCACAAATGCGGTCTTTCTCAAAATTCAAGCAAGGTATACCCTTCACCAATTCCTTTGAATTAATCCTAGAAATATGGTCAAAAGATGCATGTCCTAATCTTCTATGCCAAAGCCAAGAATTTTCATCAAAAGCATTTAAGCATTTAGTAGAACAATCTAAATTAAGCATGTTAATAATATAAACATTATTATCACGAAAACCGGTGAGAATACAATCATCGGATTTAACATCAAAAATCTTACAAGATGTATCATCAAAAACTACTTTAAGTCCACTATCACAAAGTTGACTAATGCTAAGCAAATTATGTTTTAAACCATCTACTAAAACAACATTCTCAATAATAGGAGATGCACCAATTTGAATGTTACCTATACCGATGATAGTTCCTTTGGAGTCATCCCCGAAGGTGACGGTGCCACCTTCCATGTACCTTGATAGGGTTGTGAAGTTGTTGATGTCCCATGTCATGTGTCTTGAACAACCACTATCAAGGTACCACCGCTCCCTACGTCTTGGAGCTTTGGTGTGTACCTACATCAAACAATTTAAGACTTGATTTTGGTACCCACATTTTCTTGGGTCCTCTAAGGTTAGTGTCATGAACCCAAACAAGATTATTTGTTCTATTTAGTTGATCATAGCAAAACTTAGCTAAATGTCCATTTTTACCACAATATGTGCATCTATATACTCTACCATATTTAAAAGCATAATGGGTGTGTGATTTGTGAGCATGAGCATTGTGAGCATGAGCATGAGAGGTGCTAGCATGAGAATTTTTATCTTGTGAAATTTTAGCATGTGAAGTGTGCTTTTTAGAAAATATGTTCTCAAGTTTCTTAGTATTGAAAGCACAATCATTTAAAACTTTTTCAAAATCATTCATTTTGGATTTAAAAGAAGAAATTTCTTTTTCATCAATAATAGGAGATTTTGCCTTCTTGTAGGCACAAAATTCTTTTTGCATGGAAATGAAATTAGAAGAAACATCATCTTTTTCTTTAGAAACAATGGCAAGTTGATTCTTAAGAAAAGCAACTTCTTTTTGTAATTTTAAGCATTCAAGTTTCTTATTATCATAAGTTTCAGAAAGTTCTACAAAGGCATGAACTAGAACTTCCTTACTTAGTTCATCATCTTCATCATCATGGGATTGAGGGGTTACCTTAGGTGTGTTTGTCATGAAACACATATTAGCTTGATCCACCTCCTCTTCGGACTCGCTTTCCGAATCTCATGTTGCTTTGTAGGCTTTCTTCTCCTCCGGTTTCTTTGGCTTGAAGGAGGAAGTCATCTTCTTCTTGAACTCCGGACAATCCGCCATGATATGTCCGGGTTTGCGGCAATTGTAGCATATGATCCTTCGCTCCTCTTTGCCTTCAAATTTTCTCCGAAAGTTGATCTTGTTCTTCCGGTACATCCTCTTGACGTTGCGAACAAGTAGAGTAAGCTCCTCATCTTCTTCTTCGTCATCTTCATCGTCATCATTGGTGGATGAAGTCTTGAAGGCTATGGATTTCTTCTTTGAAGTAGTGGCCTCTTCTCTTGCCTTCTTCTCCATCTCATGGGTCTTTAGGTTCCCAATGAGACTAATGAGGTCCATCTCGTCCTTGTCGTTCAACTCCTTCAAGGTGGTGGCCTTGATCTCCCATGATGAAGGAAGAGCCCGAATTACTTTCCGCACCTTTTGATCGTTGGAGATGTCATCACCTAAGGAAGAAAGACCATTAGTGATTTTAGTAAACCTTGTAGCCATACTATCAATAGACTCATCATCAAGCATTTTAAATGACTCATATTGGGACCTCAAGAGATCTATCTTAGCTCTCTTGACTTGTGAAGTCCCCTCGTGTGTGACCAATAAGTGTTGCCAAATCTCATAGGCGGATTGGCAATGAATTACCCGTGTAAGGTCATCCTCATTCAAGGCGGTTAATAGGGAGTTTTGGGCCTTGGAGTTAGCCTCATATAGTTTAAAGTCAAGGTCGGTCCAAGTGCTCTCATCACCATCGGGTGCTTCATAGGGTTTGGTCAAGGACTTGGCTACTAAGCTACCCAAAGATTGCAAAAATATAGTCATCCTAACCTTTCAAATTGAGAAATTGAGTCCATCAAATTTAGGTGGGGATTTAATGTTGTCGGCCATGTTTACTAGTGATGAATGAATGAAATGAAAATGTTGATTAGCAAGTTTTAAGGATCTCTCTATGGATGTTAAGCCAAACCTAGAGTCCAAGCTCTGATACCAATTGAAAAGTCACGTAGAGGGGGGGTGAATAGGTGACAATGTTAATCAAAGGGCAAATAAAATTTAAAGCTACAACAATCACAATTAAGAATCACAAGATGAATGCAAGCAAGTAAGTATGACAATGAATATGATGAGCAAGTAATAAGTGCAAGCAAAGTAGAGCAAGAATTGCAAGAATGTAAACCAATCGCAAACACAAGGATATGTTATCGAGGTTCGAGCACCCAGCTCTACTCCCCGCCTTCCCCAGAAGGATTCCGACTACTTCCACTATCACAAAGATCTCAAATACAATGGAGTACCCAACTCCTACAATCTCAAGAACAAGTAATTTCCTTGGTAGTCAAAAGACCACAAACTCTCTCTTTCAAATATCTCTTCCCTTACAAAGGTCCTTAGAGAATATTGAGTAGGAATGAAGCTCTTGTTGTAAGTGAAGAAAGAAAATTAAATCAGAGAGTATTTGAAAACCCTTCAGAAAATCAGTGAGAAATTCAGCACAAAAACCAAGAAACAAGTCTCTTTTGAAAACCTTAAACTTTTGAATTTTCTAGCAAAAATTGTTGTCACAAATCTCTCCCCAAACACCCCTATTTATAGGAGAGGGCTAGGGTTTAGGGATAAAACATAATTACTGATGTTTAGGAGGTAATTAGATCAAAATATATCCTTAAACGACTTTTTAAACACAAAAGACAAAAATAAACAGCTCACTTAAAATCTGCCCGTTACTGTTCAACGGATACATCGGTCGACTGGGCCGGTCGACCGGTAGATCAAAAATTTGACCGTTATAGGCTAGCGGTCGACCGACCCGGTCGACTGAAAAAACCTGTGAGCAAAAACACAGACTCGGTCGACCGGACCAGACTGACACAGACTCGGTCGACTGTCCCGGTCGACCGGATCAGGTCAAAAATCATTTTTGGAAAAGAAAATAAAGAGGATTTTGATTTTAACAAAAATACTTTTGAATAGGGAATAGAATTAAACATAAAGATGTATTTGTAGGCAAAAACTTGTATGCAAAATATTTTTGTATAATTTATAAGAAATTATTTTGGAATGAGCATGTGCGCAAAAACGTGTGTGATAGAGTTTCAAACCTATCCACTATTCTTTAACATACTATAAACTGAAAAACAAATTACATGAAGACTTCTTGTGCTATCTTCAAGTCTTTGAGCCATCCAATGTCTTGCTAGTGCCTTCTCTTCTATGATCCTTCCTTGATGTGCAATTTGCCTTCCTTACTTTGTGGAACTTAGAAGTTCTTGCAATAGCTAAGCGAATGGTCTCTAAACATGGTACAAACCTGAAACTTATCTTAACAAACTTATTAGTACCAAATAGCTCTATTTTGGTTTGTCATCATCAAAACACAAAACAATTGGAGAGTGTAACCTCTTGGGCCAACAAGAACATCAGAAAGATGATGGCTGAAAATGGGACCACTCTCCTCTGCCCTGAACCGCAAAAGTATTTGGACCACAACATGTCAGCATCCTTTTTCCTTTTGGTTAAACAGGCTGCTGCAGACATTTATGAATGTTTTAATTAGCGTATTGTTGTGGTTCGTATCTCACTTTGGTCCTGCACCGCTGGAAATGGAATATTACCCGCATTCCATGCAAACACGCCTATGTCGTTATTCGGTTCATGCAGTAGAGTATTGGTAATTACGTAGATTATCACATAACGATGGAGGTATTCAAGCTGACTAACGCTCCAACTCTGTATCCTATCCCTGATTATGATAAACCAAAGGTAAGATTTTGTCCATCTTATGTAAAAGTTTGTCCATCTTTTCACACATTTTGTCCACCATAACCGTATTCTATCCACATGGAGGCATATTCTATCCACATGGAAGCTGATTGTGTCTACCTAACTATTATGTCAACCTTCCGGTTATATATTAACCTGACTAATATTTTGTATACATATAACAAACAAGGCTCCCCAAATAAGACCTTCTATAATGAAGAAGTACCGTGGGGGAATAAGACAAGACGTGCCAATAATCAATTTGTGATGCGCCCTGCTGTGTACGAGAGACGCGGGAAGGAAGGACACAATAGGCATACGTGCAATGCTGGAATAGATGAAGAACTTGTTCAAGCTACTTAAATGTGGACCCTTTTTAATTTGTAATGCTGGAATAGATGAATTCAACCTACTTAAATGTGGACCCTTTTTAATTTGTAATGCTGGAATAGATGAAAAATCTGATTATATGTCCACCTTCTCAAATATATTGTCCACCTTCTCAAATTATTTGTCCACTTTTTTTTTAATAATTTGTCCACCTTTTTTAGTAATCTGTCCACCGTAACCGCATTATGTCTACCTGAAGCACTATTCGATAAAGAACGTAATAATTGCAATAAATTTATAGTCAACTTTTGGATACTTTGTGTCCAACCTTTTCTCATATTTTGTCCACCTTTTTTAAGATACTGTCGATCTTTTCTTATAATATGTCCACTTTCTCTTATAATTAGTACACTTTTTTTAATAATCTGTCCACCTTTAATTAGTAAAAGGGCTATAAAGAGTTAAATTGGGCAAATATACTTAATACAACATAAACAAGTTAACTCTAATTTATACTTGTACGGATAACAAAAATTGTTGAAAATTATTCAAAATTGTTTTAAAATCACATAAAATCTTATGATTAGGAGTCACACCATTGTGAGAGGTTCCATTGAGAGTGAAACTGTAAAAGTGCTATAGGATTTGTCTTCTTTATCACTTCGCCCTCCACCAGTAGCTTCGCATAGAGCTCAGCGCGGTACGCCTTCATAGACTTCTCAGGGGGTATAACTACCAATAGGTCCCCACTCCAGACAATTGTCCTTATATACTCCCAGACAATTAGCCGCAGTCATATCTGTATTGTAGAAATTTGCAAAATAGTATCAGTAAGTATTGAATTATATAGTATTTCAATAAAGATTGATAAATTTGAACAGAAACTGAAAACAGTAGACATAAAGTTAGAAATGTGGATAGAGATTGATAAAGTTGGAGAAAAATTCATAGAAAGCATACAGACATATTGAAAGAAAGTATCATACTTGTCCAATTGTTGCTGCACAGGAAGCTGACCGTATGTAAAGTGCTTGATGAAAGACTTAGTTGACATGCCTCCTATGCTCTCAAGCAGCTTGATAATCTTCCTCGCGCTGTTGAAATACTTTCTTGCGAGACAGAGCTGAAGTGGCCTATCTCCTATTTTTGGAAGTCAACCATCAGAAGGTGCCAATGTAGTTCACTGCAAATTAGAATGAGCAGAATTTGCTTCTCTTTCCCAACATACTGCTCCACATATGTGACGTAACATCGGTTGGCTTCATTGTCATTATATCTCAAACAGTTTTATTCAAAAGTGGTAAAGTAGGTAGATAGAAATTGATACAAGTGGACAAAAATGGATATAAAGTGGACAGAAACAGATATAAGTAGACATATAAGAATAATTATTTGAGTAGTTCAGTTGATTTAAGAACACATTAAATTTTTTATTGTAATTTTTTTTTTATGTTAATCTCTGTATGGTGAACTGTTGAGTGAGAGAGCGATCTCCATAGTGTTCAAATCAAAATCAATAATTATCTCTAAACCATAATTTTTTTCCCCTTTTCCTCTTCTGTCAATTTCGTACTACAACTGTCCTCTCAATTATTTAGAGTCAAGTCTCGAAGGTAAATTTTCTTTCAATTTGTTGGAGGCAAATCCTTCAACCAGTGCGAGTAATAACTTGTACTTTTCAAAAATCATCATTAAATCTGTACTATGCAAATTTTATCACTTTTTCAGGTCTATAAATGAATCATATCCTCAAATTGAAAATGAATCATGTACTCAAATTGATGCACATGACTTAGATTAAAGCATCTCCAGGAGTTCCCTTGAGATCCCTTATTTAAGGGGGTCGAGGAGGCTAAGGGATCATTAAGAGGCCATTGATCTCTAATGGTACTCTCTTAAATGCCTTCTCCACCCTTTGTGTTAATATTATATGTTTTGAATGAATTTTTCATTTATTTAATAAATTTGTAATAAGTAAATTTAATTAAATATTCTATGCATTAATTAATTATTTAATATTAAATTTGTATTAATTAATTAGTAAATTTTAATAATTAAAATTTCATGTATTAAGCTAGTATTTAATAATATATTAAATATTAATTAAATTAATTTATATATTACTTTATATATTAATTAAATTTACTAAAACCTATTGAAAAAAAAAAGGTTAAAATGGTGGGGTCCACATGCTAAAGAGGCTACTCTCAGGGACTTTTTTACCTCCTCAATTTAAGAGACATTTGTAGCGACTTCAGTTGGGAGGAGGGAGAACTCCGGTCCCTTGGAGCACAAACCCCCTAATGTCCCTTAATTTGTTGAAGGGGGCAGATTTTTTGGCCCTTTGGAGATGGTCTTACTGACAAAGTGAGCTTATTTAATTCTTTTCCGTTTAAAGAACTGCTCTTAGAAGAAAAGATTGATATCTGTAAAAGAGTTTATCACTTACGACTTGCGACTTATGGCCATTTACAGCAGCCAAACATGCTCTATATTGCGTAGGTTGTAAGTGAGTTTTACGCAAGTAAGTATTACGATATTTGGTTGAAAATGTGAAATTGTAAGTAGAAAAAAAATATTGCGTTTTACGGTGTTTGGTTGGTAATGTGTAAGTGATAATTAAAAAAATTGATCACAATACTAATTATTTGGTGATTTAAATATATTAAATATTAAAAATATTAAATTTAAGGTATTTGTTTTGCTAAACAGCACGTTCTGAGGAGGAATCTGCCGTGATGCCATTCACATATAATGTCTGAAATGGTTTTCTCCATGGGGAATGAAGATTTGTTAATCATGTTTTTGGTGGCCTCAGTGTTCTTCGCATGATCCAGGACCTCCAGGCCCCAGGTAACTGAAAAAGGCCACACTTAATTTTATAATAGTTATGTTTGATGTTCATGGATTTTGTCACATTAGGTCTTTGTGTATAGTTTAATGACCTTGTATTCATTATATATTACTATGTTTAAATCTGTTTTATGTTTTATGTTTTATGTTTATGTTACAAGTACTCATATTTTCGTGTATAACACAAGAGAGAAGCAAATGGCAAGGCATGTAAGAATTAAACTTCATGCGGATTAAATTGCCATGGATCTAGAATCAAGTGCATCTCAAGAAATGAACATATAATTGAACAATACACATAAATTTCATACCTGAAGCCATGTGAAGAATGGATGAAGATCTCAATCTCTTCCTTGATCCTTGCAAGACCTTAATCTGCAAAGCCTTCTTCTCTCTGTCTCTTTCTCTTTGCACTAAACCTCAGATTCAGAAATTGATGGCACCCTAAAAGAGGGAGAGGTTGTTTTCTTTTCAAGAGGAGAGAAGTGGGTCTCACATTTGCAAATAACCCCTTGAGATAAAACCACCCATCATGGCCACTTTATATCTCATGAAGTTATAAACTTATATATATGTAACTTTAATATGGGCATACTTAATATCAGTTAACCATAATTAGGGAATCCAATTAATTAGGTTAGTGGGCCATTTAATATTTAATGTGAGATTAACATTCTCCCACTTGGACCACTAGTCGATTATGTTAAAACTTTAGAAAACAAATAAAAGAAAAGACTCATTTAAAAATATTTTGACTCCATTGGATTTCATACTGAAAAACTTTGACACGTGATCACGAATTTTAAAAACAACAACTGATAAGCCCAAATAATAGATACTGTAATACTGCAATTAGCTTGGACCATCAATGTGAGTCATAGCGGTTATATAACATCTATGTCATACTCCCTTCTATGTACCACAACATTGATAACCCTTACTAATTGAGTCCATAACCAAAATGACCCCTGTAATTGTCTTGTTAAGACATTTCCTGTTTAACAAACATCCATACATAATATGTGCACACATAATTGGATAACAGGAAACACAGAAACAAATTTTATTGCGCAATAGTGTCAATTACATAAGCACCAAAACATACATTACAGATTGCTCAAAAGACCCATTCTAATAACATGTTCCTTGAATGTCTTTGGAGGCAATCCCTTGGTCAAAGGATCAGCAACCATTAAAGTGGTACTTATATTTTCAATTGACACCTTCTGTTTCTGAACTCTTTCTCTAACCACCAAGTACTTAAGTTCCATGTGTCTGGAACCACTAGAGTACTTTCCATTCTTAGAGAAGAAAACGGCTGCTGTATTATCACAAAATATCTTCAGCGGCCTGGCAATAGAATCAACTACACCAAGTGCTGAGATAAAATTCCGTAACCATAATGCATGATTCGTGGCCTCAAAACATGCTATGAACTCAGCCTCCATCGTGGATGAAGCAGTGATAGACTGCTTTACACTCTTCCACGAGATTGCCCCACCTGCTAGCATGAATATGAAGCCTGAAGTAGACTTCCTGCTATCTGGGCAACCAGCAAAATCTGAGTCCGAATAGCCGATCACTTCTAACTGATCTGATCTCCTATATGTGAGCATATGGTCCTTCGTCCCCTGAAGATACCGCATTACCTTCTTTGCCAATTTCCAGTGCTCCATTCCTGGATTGCTCTGGTATCTTCCTAACATCCCAACAGCAAAACTGATATCTAGCCTGGTACAAGTGTGTGCATACATCAAGCTCCCAACTGCTGACGCATATGGAACTTTCTGCATTTGACCCTTTTCTAAGTCATTTCTAGGACACTGGCTCCCACTTAATTTGTCACCCTTCATAATGGGTGCACAACTGGCTGAACATAATTCCATATGAAATCTTTCCAAGACTCGATTGATATAACCTTTCTGAGACAGTCATAGCAATCCTCGAGATCTATCCCTGAAGATCTCTATGCCAATGACATAAGCTGCCTCACCCATATCAACCATCTGAAAGTTCTTGTAAGATAGCTTTTAGTTTCATACAGCAGACCAATATCACTACTGGCTAACAAGATATCATCCACATACAGAACCAAAAATATAAACTTGCTCCCACTGATGTTTAGATATATACACTGATCAACAGTGTTTTCTGTAAATCCGAAAGAGGTAATGGTATCATTAAACTTTATATACCATTGCCTGGAAGCTTGTTTAAGTCCATATATGGATTTCTTTATTTGCAAGCCAAGTGTTCTTTTCCTTTCTTTGCGAACCCTTCAGGTTGCTCCATGTAAATTTCCTCATCCAAATTTCCATTCAGAAAAGCTGTTTTCACATCCATTTGATGTAACTCCAAATCATAATGAGCTATAAGGGCCATAATGATTCTAAAAGAGTCCTTCTTTGATACTGGAGAGAAGGTTTCTCTATAATCAATGCCTTCTTTCTGAGTGAAACTTTTAGCCACAAGTCTGGCCTTATATCGTTCGATATTGCCTTTGGAGTCGCGCTTGGTCTTAAAGACCCATTTACACCCGACTTTCTTACAGTTATCAGGCAATTCGACGAGATCCCAGACTTTGTTTTGGTCCATGGATTTCAACTCTTCATTCATAGCATCAATCCATTTATTAGAATCATTGCTTTCTATGGCTTGTGAAAATGAAACTGGATCTTTATTAATCCCAATATCATAATCAGATTCCTGTAGATACACCACATAATCATCTGAAATGGCAGATCTTCTTTCCCTTTGATATCTCCTCAAAGCTGCCGGTTGTGGTGGTTCTACAATATTTTCAATGGCGATATCCTCATGAAGTGGAGAACTAATATCATTATGTTGTTCTGGTATCTCAGCTTGATGATCAAGCTGAGGGACAACAATTTCTCTTGAAGGAAAGGGTATTGGGATATTTATCCTTACCACCTCAAGGTCCACCTTTCTTGGTTCATCACTCCCACTAATTTCGCCATTCTCAAGGAATCTGGCATTACCAGTTTCAACAATTCTTATACTATGGTTAGGACAATAAAATTTGTACCCCTTAGACTTATCTGGATAACCAATGAAATACCCAGATATTGTTTTTGAGTCTAATTTCTTTTCTTGTGGATTATATATTCTAGCCTCTGCTGGACAACCCCAAACATGTAAATGTCTTAAACTAGGTTTCCTACCAGTCCACAACTCGAAAGGAGTTGTTGGGACTGCCTTACTAGGAACCCTGTTCAAGATATACATAGCAGTCTTTAAGGCTTCATTCCACAATGAATTAGGTACATTAGAGAAGCTCATCATGCTTCTAACCATATCCATAAGTGTTCGGTTTCGCCTTTCAGCAACACCGTTCTGCTGAGGCGTACCTGGCATTGTGTATTGAGCACAAATACCATGCTTTTCTAGAAATTTGGCAAATGGGCCAGGATTTTGTCCTGACTCATCATATCTTCCATAAAACTCACCACCTCGATCTGATCTTATGATTTTAATTTTTCTATCTAATTGTCTCTCGACCTCTGTAATGAACACCTCAAGGATGTCAACAGCCTGAGACTTTTCATGAATTAGATATACATAACCATAACGAGACAGATCATCTATAAAGGTAATGAAGTATCTCTCTCCCGTAAAACATGGAATAGAGAGTGGTCCGCAAATATCTGTATGAATTATCTCAAGAAGCTCTTTACTTCTTGTGGCACCTTTCTTGGTGTGTTTGGTTTGCTTTCCTTTTATGCAATCCACACACACACCAAAATCAGTGAAGTCTAGGTTATCCAAAATCCCATTCTTCACTAATCTTTCAATTCTATCCCTGGAGATATGCCCCAGTCGTCTATGCCACAAGATAGAGGATTTTTCATCAATTAAGCCACGTTTAGAACCAACATTCGAATGCAGGTTAAAAGTGATTGTGCAAACTCATAATTCAAGGAAATTTTATATAAACCATCACATAAAATTTCATGTCCAACCGAAATTGAATTATACATTAAATTGAGTTTTCCACAACTGAATAACACTGAATATCCAACAACATCTAATTTGGATAAAGACATTAAGTTCCTAGAAATCGAAGGTACATAAAAAGTGTCTTCAAGATCCATCTGATGACCCGTCTCTAAGAGTAGTCGATAAGTTCCAACATTCTCGACCTCCACTTTGAGACGGTTCCCCATAAAGACAAATCTCTCACTTTCCTTCGGTTTTCGGGTTGTAAGGAATCCCTGCATTGAATTAGTTATGTGAGTTGTGGCTCCAGAGTCAATCCACCAAGTATTAGAAGGACTTCAGCAAGATTTGATTCATAACATACAAAAGAAAGATTTGTACCTTTCTTTTCGAACCAAGCCTTCCTCTTATTGCAGTCCTTCTTCACATGTCCTTTTCTGCCACAAAAGTAACATTTGACAGTGAAAGTCTTTCCATAACCCTGACTACTTTCCCCAGGTTCATTCCATTTCTTTGGTGGAAACCTCTTACCTCTTCCATATTTACCCTTCTTATGGATAGCTCCTTGAGATACTGCCAACACTGAGTGATGTCCTTCTTGCCTCAGTCTCACTTCCTCTTGAACACACATACCAGTCAGCTCATTCAGATTCCACTTATCCTTATGAGTATTATAATGAATCTTGAATGGTCCGAACTGAGGAGGAAGTGAGTTGAGGATTGTAACGGTCCCAGATTTCTTAAATCCTCAATTAAGATAACATTCTTTTAAACAAGTAGACATCATAATCATATCTAATCCTTAAAATTTCGGCAGCACCTCCTTTGTAAATACTGATGTTCCCAAATATACATTTTAACTCACAATAATTTCGGCCAACATCAGCCTACTTATCCTCAATCCAATCACATAAACTAAACTCAGCAATCATCCACGCAATCATAATAGTGTTACGGCTCACAATGATCAACTTATTCTCCAAATAATAATTTTCGGCTTGACATCGCCTACTTATGAAAATACAATGACATATGCCCGAGAGCACCCCTCTCGGCCTCCATAAAATATGGCAATGCTATCATCTTATCTGACTTATCCTGAATATCAGAAGTAAGTTCCTTTCTACACCAATCCATCCAACAATCTACTACTTGAATATAATACACATCTAATAATGTTATGAATATATACAATAAGAATTATCTACAATGAACATTATTCAATACTTTCATTCTTAAGAAATTCTTAGCAAGTGTCCAAGATATGCTTGGCCTCAGTCTCCTCGTGACCTGAAAATATGAAACTGGAAGGGGTGAGCTAAACAGCTCAGTGAGAGAGAGTCAAAAGAGTATCAAGGAAAGAAAACACAAGTAAGGAGCATATACTTCTTAAACAACTACAGCAAGCATGGATGGATAAAATGAACAAGGGAAAAAGCGATAACAAGAGAAGAACGATATATCATAACGAGTAATTGAACCATTATCCATATGTTCGGTGAGAAGGTCCAACTTTTCTAGTAATAGCATACTCAGTTATTTTTAATTTATGTGCGAATTCATCTTGTATACTCGCGGCACGTGTCATCCACGTGTATCATATAACTTACACAAAGCACATCAAACATACGTTCAATTTGTATACATAGTTATCTATCCCGATGATACAATATCACATCGCACTCCTACGAATGTTATTTATCTGTTCAAGTAATTGAATGATACAAACACATCACTCGTCTATATTCACAAACATATTTGATGGATAATATCATACATGATTCATAGGTACATACGGATTTCAAATGAATTGTGATATTCTCCGTCTTCCCCCTCCTACCGGCTCCCGCCCGGCCCCTTCCTCCTATGTATATTATATAATATAACGGTAACCCCGTCTTCCCCCTCATACCGGCTCCCGCCCGGCCCCTTCCTCCATGATATAAGCATGTATATAAACATATCATAACACAATAACACCGTCTTCCCCCTCCTACCGGCTCCCGCCCGGCCCCTTCCTCCGATATGTAAATATATAATATAACGGTACCCCGTCTTCCCCTCCTACCGGCTCCCGCTCGGCCCTTCCTCCTTTGAAAGAATGCAGCACATGTGTGTGTGTGTAAACATACTCAGATAACAATCAAGTTGTCACAATATGAAGTATCGATCAATTATTTCAGTTAATTCTCAACTCATCAACTCTATTTCTAAAGAGAAACTTATAATCCGCTACATACGTAGATAACACATATATAACTTACAAGTTAACACTAGTGATCCATCAACTCGTTTACATAAGTTGAGGGTCCATTCACGTTATCAGTATCCCACCTCTTATGCATGCAACACACAATGCCCAAAACCAATATATATATATAATACACACATGTACCAATTGCCATATCTAACAATGAGTTATACCAAAGTATAAGTCATTTAAACAATGCGCCATCCGTATCCAATCATTTATCATTCACTCCTCTGTTATCAATATAGTTTCTAAAGAATTCACTGTGATAATTTATACCCTTATACCAATGTTAATATTGGGTAGTATGTTGCCTCAGTTTCTCGTTCGGTTCATTAGCATGTCAAGTCTCTTAACATTAGTATTCGTCCCGCAACAAAATAAACATAATCAATATTAGTTGTTCCTAGATAGAGGAGAATAAAATTCCTGATGGCACCATCTTAACATATTTCTGAACATATCCGTCAACAACTTAACTATTAACACATGGATTATTAATTTCTTAAAAGGATCCATTAACCAATTCTTTTGTTAACAAATTGGTACTACCAAAAGTACATATTTACTCCCTTGAATTAGAAAGCTCTTGATAATAGGAATTTAGGATGACTTGAACGCAATCTCTTGTGGCACTTAGTTATATCCAAGTTTAATTCGATTCTACTAACTTTTTGCACTCAATTAGTTTGGAAGTTCTAGTTCACAATTCTAGATAGCTTAGGCCGAGCCAATTATCAATTTGTTAGATTTAACGGAAGATATGATACAAAAGTTTTTCGGCTTTACTATGATGGAAGAAGACACTGTCTAATCAAATTGTGTATCACATTACTTGAAGCTTGAATAGGTATCAAGTCGAAGCTACACTGCTACAATCAGACGTTTGGAATTATATCAGTGAGACGAACATAAGGCTTTCAGGCGTATGACAATTTAATTTGGAAGAGGATACCAACGCCTTTCTGGTTTAACAATTAGCTTCCCGAATGAGAGATCAATTAAATTATTTCATATTTATCACCTTCCATTTATACAAGTGTCTAGACTATTTCCTATTTAGTGCACATGCATAATGGATATGAAATATGAACCTCTGATACCAACCAAGAATAATGTTCTTCAGGAGTAACTTTTTCGACAGCGGATAATGATCTCTAACAGTGAGCATGTTCAAATTTGGATCGTTTCTCACTCAAATCAACTCGGAAGCAGTGAAGCGAACATTTTTAGAATTTCAGCTACTTCGATTTGATTTAGTATCCTTCTAAAAATTTGTTT
This sequence comes from Agave tequilana, assembly GCA_038442645.1. Classification (NCBI taxonomy): domain Eukaryota; kingdom Viridiplantae; phylum Streptophyta; class Magnoliopsida; order Asparagales; family Asparagaceae; genus Agave; species Agave tequilana. Next base: position 83,107 of record JAVJIF010021255.1, read on the forward strand.
GCTTACTAAGGCACTAAAAGAAAACTATTTACAAGGGGGGTTTGCATTCCTTAGAATTGCAACAACATATGGGTACTATATGAAGAAGAGGTTAAATCTTTGAATCACTTGCTCTTAAGTGTTTGTCTCCGTATACTTATGAAATTACTATAGGTTAAATTTTAGGCCGTTCCAATGGACAAGAATGGCACTCCTTGACACAAAAAGGGCCTTGATCGTTACAGTAAAATTCAGAGAAAAAGAGGAAAGTCCACAGTTCTAACTAGAAATGTTTTCGGTTGTTATGAGACATGTTCATAAATCCGACAATCCACAAGCGAGCAATTTAAATATAAGTCTGAATATAAATTTTTCATGAGTGGCTCAATTATTTGTCTAAACAAGTAGGCACAATAGGAAACATCCTATCGCTCAATGAGAAGCTTGCAAGTAAAGAAACTCAATTTCATAAGTCACCACATCACGAAAAGCCAACCCCTTGGATCCTTTCATAAAGCTGAAAACACTCAGAATATCTCCTCTGAAAAACATGAAAAGACATGAAGATGCTGAAAGTTTCTGTAAAACTTGATACCTTTCTCCTTCGTTTTGTTTTTAAGCCAGGACTTGGTATCAAGTAAATGTCTATAAGAACCAAAAGTGTGAATCACTGCATTGTGGGGAAAATGCATCTAATTATCACACTTCAACACTATATTTTTAGTACCGCCAATTAACCAACGTAGTCATTTCTGATCCTTATGGGATTTCCATACAGCTAAATAATACTAATTACTAGATCGGAAAGACTTTCCCACAGAATCTTGATGGACAGGTCATTGAGGATTCTAAAAGCGACTTAAACCAGCTAGGCTGACAACTAAAAAGCCAAGGTCCCACTAACTGAATTACGATAGTTCCTTATAAAGTAAACATTTAAGTCTGTGACTTTGATAGCCTGGCTAAATGAAATGAGAACCAAGAAGTGACATTCTTCAAAATTTTCTTTTCGCAGTCTATAAGATTCAAGAACATAATAAAATTATCCAGTGTTAAAGTTCAATGGCCTACTGAAATTGCATGTATCTATTATATAAAAACATCAAAATGGTTTCAGTTTAATTCCAGTTCATTGATCTAATTATTAACTTACTGCACCAAAGTTTGTTCCGCTTCTTCTCAACAATATTTCTATGGATTTAGAAATTAAAATTTCAAGGAGATAATACTTTTAAAATTAAACTAAAAATTCTTACTCACACAATCAAGATCAAGATCATCAATTTATCAAGATCTATATATGGATCGAAGTTCAAAATTAAAGAATCTTAATCTAAATGAGACAAACTCCCTCAACTTGATTTATGTTTACATTCTCTTAATTACTAAATTCTCCTTGCTACAATCATCTGAATCAACCAATATTGAGATTTTCAAATAAACCCTAGCTATGGAGATACCCAGTTGAAAAATCCCTATAATCGATTATTAGACATATCAAAATTAAATCTTGCTATAAGGATCATGAGGAAACCCACTACATCTCCAAGTACACGTTTCATGGCTCAATTATTCACAAAAAATTATAGAACAACTTAAATGAATTTAAGAGATTTTTCCTAGAAAGGGATTTAAAGAAAAATGGCATTGAAAGGAAACTCCCTCACCTCATCTGCCGATCGCCGCCCGTCGCGCCGCCGCGGCCCGGCCGCGGCCCTGGTCGCGCCTGGCCGCGGCCCCGCCCGCGGCCCCTGCCGCGCCTGGCCGTGCCCGGCCGTGGCCCCGCCCGCGGCCCTGGCCGCGCCCGGCCGCGGCCCTGGCCGCGGCCCTGGCCGCGCCTGGCCTCCCCTGGCCGCGGCCGCGGCCCCAGCCGCGCGCGGCTGCGCCTTCGGCCGCCCTGTGAGAGAGAGAGAGAGAGAGAGAGGGAGAGAGTTGAGAGAAAAAATGGGATTTTTTGTAACCTGAAATTCTGATTTTGATTTGGGATTTGGGTTTGGGAATTTTGGAGAATGAGAGAGGGGAAGAAAAGTCTCGGTTGAAGAATACAGAATGGAGATAGTGAGAGAAGGAGTTAAGGGGAATAGGCTTTCATTTATGCACAAAACCCCTCCTATTAAATAGGTATTACCCTTAATTCACAATCTCTCTTCATCTCATCATGCCACATACACACACTTCTTCCAAGGTGAATCTTACCCTACATCAACCCCTCTCATGCATACCTACCCCCTTCCTTTAAATATTCAAAAATACAATATCAAGGTATTTCTTTGTATTTGATTGATATTCCTTGTATTTGCACAATATACTCACATACTAATTGATTATATATTTGCAAACACTTCTTAAAAGAATTAGAATTGAAGTAAAATTTTATATATACACACACATATATTTGTACGAGAATGATTGCACAATATCCATGACATGAACATATACAAATATGAAAAGAATTTATTCCACTATCAGAATACCTTCAAAGTTTCTAAAATTTCTCTGTTACACTGGATTAATTTAATGATCACCTCAGATAATCCCGTATGATCTTATAAATCACGGATTAAATATTTGAATCAAGATTTTAAGAATAGGGTGTTACAAGGATGAACTGTACCAAGAAGGATTCATCCACTTTCATACCCAGTGTTCCTAACTTGGCAGCTTTATCAGTCATATTAAGAATGTGTTGTTGAACTCCTCTACTACCATCATATTTCATAGTAGTTAGTTCAGCCATAAGGGTGCCAGCTAATGACTTATCAGCAGATTTAAATCGGTCTTTTACAGCAGTTAAAAGTTCAGATGCATTAGTAGTTTGAGGGAGTGAAGTCTTGATATTGTTGGCAATGGTCATCTTAATGAACATGAGACTGAGTCTGTTCGACCTTTCCCAGGCTTTGGCATGGCTAACCTGGTCTGCTGTGCTTTCAGCAGTCACTTCATCAGGTTTCTCTACTAAAAGAGCCATGTCAAGGTCCAGTACACCCAATGTGAATTGGACATGCTCAAAACCATTCAGAGAAGTTTATACCATCCAGGGCTGGAATGCTAGTTGCATGAGTGTGAAGGGAAGTGGGAACGTTCACTGAAACAAAATAGGACAAGCTCACATTAAGGCCTCGAATCAATACAAAAAACTTTAAATTTATGAAGATGAACTATTGATATCACTTTGATTTCTCCTTTGGGCGAAACCTAAGCATATCCAGTGTTCACTCTACAGGTGAGACTTCTTTTATCACCTATGTAGGTCTAATATAATTTATGCCACTTAGACAGTAAGTCATGTTACCTTTGGGTATCCAATTCTACACCACTAAGTTGCATAAATTACACTACCCTACCCGGTTCATAATTATTTGAAAGAGACTTTCCTTTGGGCCAGTCCCAATCTCCTAACTAGAACCGCCATCGAGAATATTACTGTCTATACTGTCACCCTCATTGACAAGTCTTTTATGTAGTTGTATATTCATAAGGCTTACTAATATAGGTCACTTTGGCAACTACTAAATCAATAAACCGTATGAATACAAAACTAACCAATAATATTCTCTAACCTTTTATTTGAGTAATGCTATAATACTCCAATTTTATTACTTGACCTATATCAATCAATATTAACACAACAACATTAAATGTGTAACATACATTATGATTGAATTAAACATACATTAGTCGACTGGACAAGGAACTATTAGTTGACTTGGAACAAGATAAGTCGACTATAGTGGAAGTCCCAGTCGACTAAGGTCAAGTCAAGTCGACTATAAATTTTAGGTCTAGTCGACTAGGGCAAAGTAAGTCGACTATGTAATAAAGGTTAGTCGACTAACAGAGAAACAGAGAACCACTCAACTTTCGGGTCACTCTGTTAGTCGACTTGGACAAAAGGATTAGTCGACTATACCCTTATTAGTCGACTACTCAAAATATCAAGTCGACTCCTGAACTGAAACAGAGAGTTCTTAACTTTCTGGAAAGGGACTTAGTCGACTAGTGTTTTGGGCTAGTCGACTAACAGTCAACGAAACAGTTATCTGAAGCAGTTCCTGTTTAATCGACTGAAGTCATAAATTAGGGAAAATTAGGGTTTCTAATTCCTGAATTTTGATCCCTATTAATTGTACAATTAGAGGAATATGAACAGAATATTAGGGTTATTAAATCCTCTTAAAATTCTACAATTAAAAGATCAAAATTTGATTTTGAACTGTTAATCAAAAACCCTAATTTCCCATAATTCATAATCCAAGATATATTGATTCTAAAACACAGCTCTGATACCATAATGTAAGAATTAAACTTCATGCAGATTAAATTGCCATGGATCTAGAATCAAGTGCATCTCAAGAAATGAACATATAATTGAACAATACACATAAATTCCATACCTGAAGCCATGTGAAGAATGGATGAAGATCTCAATTTCTTCCTTGATCCTTGCAAGACCTTAATCTGCAAAGCCTTCTTCTCTCTGTCTCTTTCTCTTTGCACTAAACCTCAGATTCAGAAATTGATGGCACCCTAAAAGAGGGAGAGGTTGTTTTCTTTTCAAGAGGAGAGAAGTGGGTCTCACATTTGCAAATAACCTTTGAGATAAAACCACCCATCATGGCCACTTTATATCTCATGAAGTTATAAACTTATATAAATGTAACTTTAATATGGGCATACTTAATATCAGTTAACCATAATTAGGGAATATAATTAATTAAGTTAGTGGGCCATTTAATATTTAATGTGAGATTAACAAGGCAAATAGAAGGTTTTTAGGTTTACGAAAGAAAGACAACTAATTTTATCATCCACAGTTAAATATGTTGTGCAAGAATAAATGAGATGAATGGGGCTAAAACTCTAAATCACATGGTAAAAACTTTTTTTTTTTGTCAATTAACTTTCTTACATGCATCAACGATGGGAATGAGTCGGTTTTTCCCCAAAGAACTGACTTTTGACGAGTTCAAGTTGTCATTTCTCATATCCATCATTGATTAGGAGAAAGAAAACACGGTCTTTTTACTTCAAAAGTAACTGAATCATAGGGGCACATTTTTCTCGGGGGACCTTTTCTCTCTATTGAGTGGGCTCTCATGGATTGCGCATTCTACTTTTGGGTTCCCTTCTATCGATACGCTACGCCCTTTGGCACCACTATCGAGTACAGTATCTGAAGCAGTTTCTCAATACCATCAACACATGCCTAGCCAGCAAAGATAACCAAACAATGTGCCTTTACCTACTGAATAGCTATCACACATTCAATATAAGGGCCATCCTTGTGATGCCCGACTATGGTTCAGGACATCTGCCAACTTGCCCTGTCCTGACAGAGCCAATTTTTGCAAGATTCAATTAAGAGTCATTTGGAAGATTATAGAATGGGGCAGACATGGCTGAGCACCTAGAGCTGAAGAAATAAATGCATTCTCAACCATTTACATGTCTTCTATCCTTCATAAATCAATTGCTCAACAAAATACAAACATTGAGCTGCCAGAATTAAGCTTCTCACACCCCCAAGCACATGTCTCTGCTGCCCCCCTGCCTATGAGCATACAAACTGATAGATACAGAACTTTCAACACAAAACAGGGGGGAACAGAGAAGAAAAGATAAAAAAAAAAAAAGAATTTAATGCTGCATTTTTCAGTTCTCTCATCATTATTTTTAGACTGTTGGTCTTCACATGCCCTTTAGATGCAACTATCAACTATAAAATTTCTGGTACCATTCAAGTCTTTGATTCTCTCCGCATTTATGTCAGATCTAGGTTATATAATTGTAGACTGGAGGTGTTCGTCGATAAAGGAACATGAATTGTTGAGTTGTATTAGATGTTGGAGGAGAGAGTACAGTAGAGGAGGTGAATTCATGCCAGGTGCTGTTGAAGATTGCCAAGGAGTCTACGACGAAAGGCAAAGGAACAGCGGGCAGGAAAAAGCAGAAGCAGCAGAAAAAGACAGAGGTCGGTCGACCGGTCCGGTCGACCGACGTGCACAGCATGCACAGGATGGTCGCGGTCGACCGGCCCGGTCGACCGCAGGGCTCTGACTGACAAGACTCAACTCTCGGGTTTTTTCGGTCGACCGTCCCGGTCGACCGGAAGCCCGTGACTGAGAAACCCCAACTCTCGGATTTTTTCGGTCGACCGGCCCGGTCGACCGGTATTGGAGAATTGAGAGGTCGGTCGACCGTCCCGGTCGACCGACATGCGGGTTCTGGGTTTTTTTCTGCTGATCCGTTGTATGAGGTATTTAAGCCTAAAGGATTTCTAGGGTTTTACACTCTGCGAAAATTGTATCAGCTCTGAGTACTCTTGCATTCAAAGAGACTTAGGGCCATTGTAATCATCTTCCTAATCGAAACTCTCTCCATAGATTGCCCCGAGGACGTAGGCATTGAGGCCGAACCTCGTTAGATCTGTTGTTTGCGATTGGGTGACTCTCTTCTTGGTTGTGATTGATTTCATTGTGTTAGGAGATCTGAGAATTCTCTGTTGGTTTGTTGTTGTGATTGGTCTGCGCGCACAATAAGTGGTATCAGAGCTTCAGGCTACGCTTGGGATTCTGAGGATTCGAAGGGCTCCAGATCTGATCAGGTGGAGATCGTGTGTCGATCTCAGGTCAGAGGTATTGGTGTTCGAGGAGATCGTGTGTCGATCTCAGGAGGACGCAAGGAGGGCTTGTTGAATCAGTGTTTGGAGTAGATCCGGTGAGAAACTCGATCTAGGGTTTCAAGAGGCAGGTAAAAATCTCTTTTTTATCTGAGTAGAGATCTATCTTCAATTTGGTTATCCTTCCGCATAAATAGAGAATCAAAGGTAGATCTCAATGGCAGAAGAAACTACTTCCGTTAAAACAATGAATCACTCAAGGATCGAAGTTGTCAAGTTCAATGGAACTAATAATTTCGGGATGTGGAGGTGTGAGGTCATGGATGCATTGAATGCACAGAACCTCGAGGACACGCTCCTATTAGAGAGGAAGAAGACCACTACCACTGATGAAGAGTGGGCGAAGATGAACAGGTCGGCATGTGGGTTGATACGTTCATGCTTGTCACAAGACATCAAATATCTTGTACAACATGAGACGTCAGCTAAGAAACTGTGGAATACTCTTGAGAAGAAGCACCTGACAAAGAGTGTGGAGTCTAGGTTGCAGCTGAAGAGTAAACTGTATCAGTTCAGGATGCAGAAGGGAAGCACAGTAAACGAGCACATCAACCGATATACGAAGCTTCTTACAGACTTGCTGAATGTGGATGTCACTGTAAGTGAGGAAGACAAGTCAGTCATTCTCCTGAACTCACTCCCACCGGAGGAGTATGAGACATTCACTATGACATTCATAAACGGAAGGCAAACTTTAGTTTATGATGAAATATCGTCTGCACTGATGAGTTATGAGACAAGGAAGAATGAGAGACATTCTGGTCAGTCAGGTTCATCAGCGGAGGCTTTGGAAGTAAGAGGCAGGAGTTCATCAAGAAAAGGCAAGGAGATGAGAGGAAGATCAAAGTCTAAGTCGGGCTTCAGGGATCTTAAGAAAACCAGTGCATGCACTGCAGAGAAATTGGGCACTGGAAGGTTGACTGTCCAAAGTACAAGGGGAAGAAGAAGGAATCAAAGTCTGAGGCAAATCTGGCAAGTGTGACAAAGGTTACAAGCGGTAAATCACAGGCAGATTGAGCAGATTCAGATTCTTCAGAGTTCTCTTTTTCAGTGACTATTCCTGTTGTAGGTTACTCAGTGGATAAAGAGTGGATCCTGGACACAGGTGCTACATATCATGTATGCCCTAATCGAGATTGGTTTACCAGTCTTGAGAAGTTGGAGGGGTGTTTCGGTCGTCATGGGCGACGATCATCCGTGCATCATGGAGGGTGTAGGCACTATTCCGATCAGGATGTTTGACGGGATGGTGAGGGAGCTGAAAGAAGTGAGATATGTACCCCAGCTGAAGAGGAACTTGATCTCAGTAGGTGCTTTGGAATCATTAGGCCTAGGAGTGTCTATTAAGGAGGGAGTCCTTAAAATGACAAAGGGTTCAATGGTAGTGTTGAAGGCTGATCGTCGGAATAACCTGTATTACTTGAAGGGTAGTACAGTGACAGGACAGGTGGCAGCTTCTACCAGTCAGAAGGAAGATCTAACCCGGCTATGGCACATGAGGCTGGGACATGCAAGGGAGAAATCGATGCAAGCTCTTGTCAGGAAAGGGCTGCTGAAGGGTGCAGAGACCTGCAAGTTGGATCTATGTGAACATTGCGTCATCGGCAAGAAGACAAAGGTGAAGTTTGGCACAGCTTCACACTGCACCGAAGGTATTCTTGACTATGTTCACACGGATGTATGGGGAACTTCCAAGACTGCATCAATTGGAGGTAACCACTATTTTGTGTCGTTCATTGATGACTATTCTAGGCGATGTTGGGTGTACACCATGCGACACAAAGTGAAGTCCTAGAAGTGTTTGTGAAGTGGAAGGCTAATCAGGAGAGAAGCACGGGAAGGAAGGTCAAGGTCCTTCGTTCTGACAACGGAGGAGAGTATAAATCAGATCCTTTCCTACAGCTATGTCTAGATGAGGGCATAGAGAGACACTTCACAGTAAGGGAAACTCCGCAACAGAATGGGGTGGCTGAAAGAATGAACCGGACTATGCTAGAGAAGGTTCGGTGCATATTGTCAAATGCAGGATTGCCAAAGAAGTTTTGGGCTGAAGCTTTGGTGTATGCATGCCATCTTGTAAACAGGTTGTCGTCGTCTGCAATAGGGAGGAAGACTCCTCTTGAAGCTTGGTCAGAAAAAGCTGTTATGGACTATGATTTGCTACGGGTCTTCGGATGTCCAGCCTACTACCATGTCAAAGAAGACAAGTTGGATCCAAGAGCAAAGAAGGGGTGTTCGTTGGCTTCAAGCGAGGAACTAAGGGGTTCAAGATTTGGGACCAACAGGACAACAAGTTCATAATCAGCAGGGATGTCACATTTGATGAGGCCTCGATGATGAAGCCTACGGTCTCTCAGCAGGTGGAGACCAACAAGACCAAGGAGCTATTGCAGCAGGTGGAGAGTGATGCAAATCCACCATCTCTAGAGGACACAGTGTCAGTGAAGATCATTCCTGAGGTGACACAGGGAGGTGATCAAGTTGCAGAAGAAGATGCTGAAGTTGTTGAAGAGGATCAGGAGCAGGTCATGGGTACTGTTCCAGATACTACTGCAGTTGGAAGACCACGGAGGAATACTAGGAGACCAGGCTGGCTCACCACCGATATGGTTGTTTCATATGCACTTCCAGTTGTTGAAGAGGCTATTCCATCTACTTTCAGGGAAGCTGAGATTAGTTCAGAAGCTGAGTTATGGAAAGGGGCCATGAATGAAGAGATGCAATCTCTTTATAAGAACAACACATGGGAACTGACCAAGTTGCCCAAGGGGAAGAAGGCCATAGGGTGCAAGTGGGTATTTGCTAAGAAGTAGGGATCACTCCAAGAAGATAAAGTGCGCTACAAGGCAAGACTGGTGGCTAAAGGCTACGCACAGAGAGAAGGAATAGACTACAACGAGGTGTTCTCCCCGGTAGTGAAGCACTCGTCTATTCGGATTCTATTGGCTTTGGTGGCGCAGAATGAGTTGGACCTTGACTAACTTGATGTGAAGACCGCCTTTCTCCACGGCGATCTTGAGGAGGAGATCTATATGAATCAGCCCACAGGTTACAAAGCTGCAGGGAAAGAGGAGTTGGTATGTAAGCTGAAGAAATCGCTGTACGGTTTGAAGCAATCTCCTAGACAGTGGTACAAGCGATTTGACAGCTTCATCAGGAAGAAGAAGTACACACGAAGCCACTTCGACCCATGTGTGTACTACAACAAGTTACCATCAGGGGTATATATCTATCTACTTCTCTATGTAGATGATATGCTGATTGCTTCTAGGTCAAGATCTGCTATTGATTCTCTGAAGAAGACGTTATCGTCTGAGTTTGAGATGAAGGACCTGGGGAAGGAAGAAAAGTATTGGGCATGGAGATCACAAGGGACAGGGATGCTGGCAGGATAAGCTTGACTCAGAAGGGCTATCTGGAGAAGGTACTGCAGAGGTTTAATATCGGGAAAGATACTAAGACTGTTAGTACACCAATGGCGCCGCACTTCAAGTTGTCAGCGAAGATGTCTCCAAGGAGTGTTCAAGAGCGTGAGCATATGTCTCATGTTCCATATGCAAATGCAGTGGGTAGCTTGATGTATGCAATGGTGTGTACGAGGCAGATATTTCACAGGCAGTCTCCATGGTGAGTCGATACATGCATGATCCTGGACAGGGTCATTGGGAAGCTGTGAAATGGATTCTGAGGTACATCAAGGGAACTGTTGATGTAGGCTTGGTATACGAGAAGGACAACCCGGAAAGCAGGAATGCATAGGTTATGTGGATTCAGACTATGCAGGTGATCTTGACAAACGCCGGTCGACGACGGGATATGTCTTCTTCACAGTCTCGCAGGCACCGTGAGTTGGCGCTCCACACTTCAGTCTACAGTTGCGTTGTCGACCACAGAGGCTGAATATATGGCTTTGACAGAGGCTATGAAGGAGGCAATATGGCTTCAGGGATTACTTGATGATCTGGGCGTGGAACAGGATATTTTGAAGGTAAACTGTGATAGCATGAGTGCCATCTACTTGGCTAGGAACCAGGTCTATCATGCAAGGACGAAGCATATTGATGTCAGGTATCATTTTGTACGGGAGATTCTAGAAGAAGGTGAAATTGACTTGTTGAAAGTTCACACTTCGGAGAATCCGGCTGATATGCTTACAAGGTGGTGACGGGGGTGAAGTTTGCACACTGCAAAGACTTGCTCCATATCCTTCAGGTGAAATAAGCTTGCTGAAGCTTATTTGGGTGAACTACGGACGGCTTGATCCCTTGGGCAAGGGGTACGTAGGCAACCGGGTTGGTGCAGCCGCTATCGAGTCGGAATTCGGCTCAGATTTGGAAATCTTCACCGAGGTGGAGAATTGTTGGAGGAGAGAGTATAGTAGAGGAGGTGATTCATGCCAGGTGCTGTTGAAGATTGCCAAGGAGTCTACGACGAAAGGCAAAGGAACAGCGGGCAGGAAAAAGCAGAAGCAGCAGAAAAAAGACAGAGGTCGGTCGACCGGTCCGGTCGACCGACGTGCACAGCATGCACAGGATGGTCGCGGTCGACCGGCCCGGTCGACCGCAGGGCTCTGACTGACAAGACTCAACTCTCGGGTTTTTTCGGTCGACCGTCCCGGTCGACCGGAAGCCCGTGACTGAGAAACCCCAACTCTCGGGTTTTTTCGGTCGACCGGCCCGGTCGACCGGTATTGAGAATTGGGAGGTCGGTCGACCGTCCCGGTCGACCGACATGCGGGTTCTGGGTTTTTTTCTGCTGATCCGTTGTATGAGGTATTTAAGCCTAAAAGATTTCTAGGGTTTTACACTCTGCGAAAATTGTATCAGCTCTGAGTACTCTTGCATTCAAAGAGACTTAGGGCCATTGTAATCATCTTCCTAATCGAAACTCTCTCCATAGATTGCCCCGAGGACGTAGGCATTGAGGCCGAACCTCGTTAGATCTGTTGTTTGCGATTGGGTGACTCTCTTCTTGGTTGTGATTGATTTCATTGTGTTAGGAGATCTGAGAATTCTCTGTTGGTTTGTTGTTGTGATTGGTCTGCGCGCACAACATTAGAAACGAAGCCAAGGAATGGAAGGCTTGAGAACTCATCAGTGCATTATTAGCATTAACTTGACGCTTGAACAGAATCAATGTGATTCAACTGTGAGTGTGATGAGTTGAAGCATTGAAGCCAAAACTTTGAAGAGTTCAATGGTTGGCAAAAAAAGAGGCTTTCGGAAGCCACTTGATCCTCCTTTTCTAGGTATGTTCTCTCAAGCATCCATTCGCAGATCCCTGCGATGGACCCAACATGTCGAAAGACTTCTGAAGAGGGAAATTGCGTATGATCTACCCTACATCCATCAATTCTCCAAACAAGTCCAAACATATATAGCCATCATTGTCACATTCTCACTTATCTCAAGCACATGGCCTTGCTTACCAACAGGGGTCGAGTCAGGAATAAATTTTAGGGTGAGCTACAATCTTTTATAACATATACTTATAAAGTCTACATAAAAATTTTCAAAATAAACGAGAGATTTTATATCATAATCTCTATTGCGTACAAAATTTGCCAAAGAAAACCAAAGGAGAGATTTGAGAAGGAGAAGAAGAACAGACAGGGATTTCGACTTCGACCTCACTCCCCAGGTCCTCAACTTCAATCGAGGAAGGAGAACTGTTGCAAACACTAATCTTCGATTTCAATCGAGAAAGAACGGATCGAGGACGACAGCTGGGGCCTCGATCGACTGTGGGTTGGGCTTTAATGAAGGAGGGTCTAAAGCAAATATATGAAAATTTGGGACGAGTTGTAGTCCAGCCCAGACAATTAACGGTTCCGCCCCTGGTGACCAACCCATTATAAGTCAAGGCTACGGCTTTGGCCTTCGAGTGCCATTCCTGCCTACATAAGCAGGAGACTACCGTATCTCTAGAATCAAACCATCCACAGTCACAACACCCGGAGTTCACAAGCTTTGTAGCTTAAAGGAGCGTTTCTAGCAAAACAGAAACATGCTCAGTCCAAAGAAGCTTATTGAGATGACGAGGAGGAGAAGAATCTCAACAATGAAGAATCCAGAGGCGTGTTCGGTCGCAGACGAAAGGCCACTTCGTCGTGTACGCCACCGAGGGGAAACGGAACATGGTTCCCTTGGCAGTAATATATTCAGAGGGCTCCTGAAAATGTCTGAAGAAGAGTTTGGATTGGAAGGCAATATACCTATCACATTGCCTTGCAATGCAGTTTTCATGGAGCGTGTTATGTCCCTGCATCAGGGTCGAGTGTCTGAAGATGTGGAAAGGAGTTCTGTATTCGCTGACCAATGCTCAGCATCTTCTTTACCCCATGCAGGAAATAGCCGAGAACAGTTCATATGTAGTTTCTAGGTTCTAGACATTTTCTGCGTGACTTCAGCGTACAGGCACTCAAACTCATAGGCTTCATTGTAAATTTTTTACCTTTGCTAACTGGAAATTCTCCACGTGTTAATTTCATAATTGGGAGATATGATAGAGTTCTTGGAATTCATTCTGTTTTATTTTTCCCATAGGGAGGGGAACCAACTCGCTGACTCCTGACTGTTTGGCCTCTCATGGGTCTTTTTTGGACAGTTTCATGTGGTGGCTTAGCACTCCGATTTTTTGTACTTCATTCCTAACAGAGATATTGCTCAAATTCCTACTTATCATTTTTCGTAATCTCTCGAGGTTTTGATTTGGTCTCCCTTAATCTTGTTCTTTTTTTATTTTAATAAATTGAGTGGCTCCTGGAGTTGCACACACGTGACAGATGAGGCTTGTCGGGTGCCAACCTCATTGGGATACGGCAGGTTCCGGTTGATGCGTTGCTCCTAGGGTCGTCTCTATTTTATCCCAAAAAAGATATCAAGTGCTACAAATACAAAATAATAGTCATGCATAATTTTCTATATTGCATGTGGCATGTGGATATTTATGGTTGATGGTTACCTACTGGTCTTGTGCATAGTCTTAATATCCTAACATGGCCAGGTTTTCCTTCGATTTGTGATCCTTGATCAGTTCAATTACCGATTTCTCATTTCTGCAGGGAAAAAATTAAAAAACAAATGAAGTGCAGATTTCTCATGTCCTAGCACGGCACTGATGGCCTCCATTGAGAAGAGAAAAAAACTAAACGGCTGAACTAGTTGCCTGTGTCTGCTGAATACACATTGCAATATAGGAGAATCAATTAATAATCGTTTGGAAGACTATAAAAGTAGTGCAGAAATATCTGAACACTTTGTGCTGAGAAGAACCACATTCTCAGGCATTCAGATATGATTTATTCTCCATAAAGGAATTTCTCAACAAGACACAAACACATGGCTTTGTTCCTTCTCCAATCCAATAAAGAAGGTACAATTTGGTCTTTTGAGATTAACATGGTTTTTAGGTGGTTGAGCATGAGATACTTCCATTGTCGAAGACTTGGACCTTTCCGGCAGAAGTAAGCTCCACGGACCAAGACGCAGACTGACCTTTCCAATCACAAGTAAGCGCTCCGCCAACAGTACAAGTTCTTCCAGCGCCACCACAAAAGACCATAATTAGTCTGCCTCTATTTGCGCTAGGCCCGATTCTGCTCAAGCATCCATTGGGATGGACCCGACATGTTAGCAGCTTGCCTTGAACGTATGAAGGAAATGCAATCTGTGCCAGTTGTATGTTATCTTCTTCGATTCAGATATCAACGTCCCAACTAAATCTAACCAGGCAGCCATAAAAGTCACCTTCATTCACCAAAGCCTGCACATGCTTCTGCTCCCCCCTCCGGCCCAACATGGAGAAAGGTACAGGTTGGCCATGGACAATCACTCGTCACCTATTTATATTTGATTGAGGGTCACCACAGTTCTTCAACTCCGCAAACTTTGCTAGCTCCGAGCAGTTTTGTTCGTACTGCAACAGAAAGCCATGATCAGTCCAAAGAAACTAATTGCAATGGCAAAGAAGAGAGGAATCTCATCGATTAAAGCCAATGGGAGTGCTAATTCAGATCCATGCCCTGCATCCATCGCAGACAAGGGCCATTTTGTTGTGTACAGCGTGGAGGGGAAACGGTTCATGGTTCCCCTTGCATACCTCAAGAGCAATGTGTTCAGAGAGCTCCTCAAAATGTCTGAAGACGAGTTTGGATATCGAGGTGATGGACCTATCATTCTTCCTTGTGATGCAGCTTTTCTGGAATATGCTTTGTCTATGCTCCGAAGTCGAGCCTTTAAAGATGCAGAGAGGGAATTGTTTAGCTCCTTGTTCACTCATCACTGTTTAGCCTCTTCATCACTCACTGTAGGAGACCGTCAACAATTAGTTGTTTCTAGTTTTTGAACAATGTCAATGGACAACTGTATGTAATTTCACTTTTCTTTTAGGGTGATCGATACATGTAAATTTTGACTCAAAAGTCTAATAATTCTTTTTTCTGTTTTAAGTGGTTATAAAATATTAACCTATATGAAGCAGTATGTTTGTTTTCAACTGTGATGTTCAGGCAATGTAATAGTCAGAGGAATTTGATCTCCCTAACTGAAGATGGGTGATCTGGTTGAATAAATCTTAGCCAATGCTAAAACTACTATAAGTTTTTGTGATTTTGACAATAATATTATAGACATAGAAAATTACAGTAAACTACCAGGATCGTTCTCCTGATTCCTCTGCCATCACAAGTGAGAGAGACAAAATCATGGTAAATAATCTGTCATGTGACAAAAGCTTAGAAACTGATGATATTTATAAATAAGGCGAAAACTATTAAAAAAAGTTAAGAGAGAGCTAAAAAATAAAATTTAAGGAAAAAAAGGAGTCAAAACATGATTTTCCCTATTATTTGGTTTAGTAATTTACTCTTTTCCGTGCAATTAATTTTTACTCCAGATAGCAAGTCATGTAATTTCTATAGTTACTGTCAGTTATTTCCTATTTTGAGCAGGCTGTGTTTATTTATAAAAATTCTTTGATCCCTTAGATCTATTTTATAAAAGTGGTTGACAGTTGCAAGTGATAGGGGACTACTTGTCCGATAGCAAACATGATTTCATATAAGTTTTATGTTTGCTGAAACACTAATATCCTGTTTCTTGAAACATTTGCAAAAGTTACAATGAAACATTAATATTCTGGTAATAAAAAAGAGATATAATGTCCCTTGCCTACTTTTCATTACAAACATAGAAATCAATAAAACAAACAAGAGATATATAAGAAGACCAGTGATCAAGGAGATATTATGTCCCTTGCCTAATTTCCTTGCTGATCTTTTCATTACAAACATAGCAATCAATAAAACAATCAAGAGATATAGAAGACTAGTAATCAAGGAGATATTATGTCCCTTGCCTAATTTCTTTTGCTTCTCTTTTCACTACAAACATAGTAATCATAATTTCTGGTACTGTGTTCTTTAGAAAACTTCTCCTTTTCCTTCACACACACACACACACACACACACACATATGTATGTATGTGTGTGTGTGTGTATATATATATAGGTATCTATATATGTATATATATCTATGTGTATATATATATATATATATATATATATATATATATATATATATATATACACACACACACACGCGCGCACACGCGCACACACACACACACACACACACATATATAGAGATGCACACACACACACACAACACACACACACACACACACACACACACACACACACACATTGTCTAAGTTCTTCCTGCAACATGTCTAATTTGTCTGCCTGTTTTTAGCACTTGCTTCAGTATTCTATCAAGCTACAAGCCTCCAACGTTGAATTATTGGGATGGACCCGACATGTTAGGAGCTCGCCTTGAACACAAGCAAGAAAATGCAATTCATACCAGTTGTATGTTATCATCTTCAATTCAAGAATCAATTTCCCAACTAAATCTTAGCAAGAAGCCATAAAAGTCACCTGCATTCACCAAAGCATGCACATGCTTCTGCTCCCCCCTCCAACCCAACACAGAGAAAGCTACGAGTTGGCCAGGGAGAATAACTCGTTGCCTATTTATGTCAGTTGAGGGTCACCGAGCTCTTCAACACTCAATGTATAAGCATTGCAGTTCAATAGATAGCCATGATCAGTCCAAAGAAGCTAATTGAAATGACAAAGAAGAGAGGAGTCTTGTCGATAAAAGCCAATGCCAGTGCTAATTCAGATACATGCAATGCATAAGTTGTAGGCAAGGCCACTTCGTCGTGTACAGCATAGAGGGGAAGCGATTCATCATTCCCCTTGCATACTTCAAGAGGGATGTTTTCAGAGCGCTCCTCAAAATGTCTAAAGAAGAGTTTGGACTGCGAGGCGATGAACCCATCATTTTACATTGTGATGTAGATTCCGTGGAGTATGCTTTGTCTATTCTTCAAAGTCGAGCCTCTAGAGATTTAGAGAGGGAATTGTTTAGCTCCTTTTTGATGTTAGGATTGTGACTAGAATACATCGTGAAGGTAGACGAAGCTTCAGAGATCAAGAACGGACATCTTGCATAGTTGATGCACAACTAGTCGACTCATGGCCAAGGGTAGTCGACTAATGAAGTATTAGTCGCCCAATGGCATCTCAGGCGTCGACTAATGAAACAAATAGAGAGTGGGTATATCTCAGTAGTCGACAATATAGTCGACTAATGGCAGGATTAGTCGACTAATTATCTGAACTAGTCGACTAATCGGCATGCTGACAATTTTCTTTTCAAGTTCTGTTTTCAGTTCTACTTAGATTCCAGTTTCTTTTTCCTTTGAGACGGTGTTGTTCATATTGATGGAGTTTGTGTAGAAATAGAATGTCCTATGATTTATAAATAACCCCTGGGGTTACCTTCAATCAATGAAAGAAAAATAAAAAAATGAGAGATTTGTGAAAGAAGTTTTAGTCATAAGCAGTGTTCTAAAAAAGGTTTAAGCGACCGATTAATCGTTCGCTTAAATATTTTCGGCCTGAAACCGAATAGAACTTGAAAAAAGCGGTCGGATTACTCGGCCAGGCGATTAATTCTCTTAAGCGATGAATAAGCGTCTAATCGGAGATTAATTAGCATCAGTTTAAACGTTATTCAATCGTTTTCTAAATGGATTCAAATTTTGAACTCATTAAGCTAACTGAACTTAAACCTGATCGAATAATTGAGAATATAAATTGTCACGTGTTGGAGAATTAGGACTCACAAGCCCTAAATTTATCTGCATCCTCGATTCTCCTGCGGCGACAACGAAAATCTCAAATCTCGCTAAAAAGCTCATGAAAAAGCTCTCGTGCTCACGGCGACGAGACGACGAAGTCCCAAAGCCCTAATTTTATCCGAAGCTTACGGCAGAGACAATCCTCCCGGGGAATTAGGGCTCCCGAAGCTTAACGATTAAGAAGTTCACAAAGCGCTAATCCTCCTGTGGTGAACTCCCCTTCAACGGGAACTCCCTTTGCGATTGATCCTCCCACCGCGACCTCTCTCTTTGTTGACGAAGATCCCTCTGTGATCAGCTCTCTGGTCAGCAGCAAAGCGTCGACGATGACCTCCTCCTGCATCGATGGTGACCTCCCCCTGCTCAGCTCTCTCCCCCTCCCGTGCACATAGTTTATCCAAGTTCTTACCAATGGTCTTTATTTCTTTTAATAGGTTGAGAAGTGCATCAAGCGTGAGAAGAATAGAGTTATTACTTACAGTTGCATCTAGCAGGGAATCAAAGTTGTTGGAGTATGTTGCTTTTTGAAAAAATACATATATTTGTTCATTTAAAAAGCATTTTTTAATTATATTGTTGGAGGTGGAGGTATATTGATGTATTTTGAACTGATTGACATTATTACTTTTTAAATTTCACTTAGTACTAACAATTTAATTTTTCAAGTTGTGTTTTCTATATCTTTTATGCTTATTTCAGAGTTTATAGAATTCATTTTTGCATGTTTTAAGTATTATAATATTATTATATATTAAAATAATAATAAAACATGTAATTATTTTAATTACTGTTTTAAAAAGTTTAAGCATATGCGCTCCCAGACCGTGCTCATACTGAAATCGCTTTTAGAACATTGTTCATAAAGGGCCACTGTTGTAGGCGGCCAGTAAAGGGTTTGTAATTTTCTTAGTGAGAGGTGTAAGTGTTTCTTATTTCCCCCAAACTTTAATAAAGTTTTCTCTTCTCTCGTGGACGTACACACGATCTATTTGATCAGTGGAACCACGTTAAATTATGTGTTGGCTTTCTCTACTTCACAATATCTTATCTCTTCTTATCATTGCTCGATGATCCTATCTTTTCGTTGCGTCGATCTGCCACAACTGGTATCAAAGAATATTATTTTGTTGTGTAACAATTAGTATCAGAGTAAGGTCAACATGAATATGTCTGCAATTAAGTTCCATATTCAGAAGTTCGATGGCGTCCTCAATTTCAATAGGTGGCTGATTAGGATGAACGCTATCCTGACCTAGAGCGACTTGAAGAAAGAATTACCCGAAAAGGAGAAAAAGCCTAAAAACATGAAAGAAAAACTTGACATGAGTTGGATGAGAAAATCTTAGAAGGCTATTCAGCTTTGCTTGACGGATGAAGTTTAGATGAGTTTTCTTCGGAGAAAACATCTTCCCCATGGGAGCGACTTCAAGATCATTTTCTGAAGAAGTCGTTGGTGAATCGATTGATTCTGAAACACTGTCTCTTTCTTCTCCGCATACATGAATGTATACCTATCAAGTCTCACATTGCAGAATTTTTCTTTATTATTAATGATTTAGATGAGATAAAAGTTAAAATAGAAGATGAAAATTAAGCACTTTTATTACTGTGTTCTTTACCTTCTTCACACAAGAGCTTTAGGAAGATATCATCTATGGAGGCAAATCAACTATCAAGGTTAAGGAGGTCAAAGAGCATCTGCTTAATAAGGACAAAATTGACAACCAGTTGACAGGTGAGTCTCATCGCGATGATTCCGAACAAGCTCACTTTACAAAAAAGAAGAGTAATAATTGAGTAACCCAAAACTCAAGAATTTGGTATGCAACTGGTATCATAAGAAATGGCACATTAAAGCTGATTTTTAAACTCACAAGAAGAAACAATAAGATGCTAATGTCACTGAACTGGCTGAAGGGGATGAAATTAAGTCTGATATTTTATCTGTTACAAACAGATTAGTCGATAACAAAAATAGATGAATTATTGACTCTACATGTTCACAGCATATCAGTTCTGATAGGAAGATGTTCTCCTCATACACTTCGGCTCAAGGGGGAGAGTTTTCATAGAAAATTCTGCTACGAGCAAGGTGATTGGCGAAAAACAATTCAGTTTCGTTTCATGATGGATGCATCACTGCTCTTAAGGCGTTCGTGATGTTCTCGAATCAAGTTACAATATCATCTCTTGAAGCCCTACATGGAGAAAGGTTCAATTTCAGTTCTGATTATGAAATTTTCAAAGATATCAAAGTGAAGTTTCAGGTCGAGCGAGGAAATATTTACATGTGAAATTCGGAGGTTACATTTGGTGAATTGCAATTATCCTCAGCTTTAAGATTGGAGGCTGTGGAACAATCAAAACTACGATGTTTTCAAGCTTGGATATTCAGTTTTACCCCGAAGACAGATTGGGACTAGGCGGCGCCGACACACAACAAGAAAGTTCAGATCATTACTCCTGTGTTAAAGCAAATTCTCATAAATCCTACATGGATTAAGAGATTATAGGTGATCAAGTTCAGGTCGGACCTGAACTTATCGATCTAATCAAGTTGTGAACCCCGTGAGAGAGATATAGAAAAGAGGGGGTGAGATAGAGATGAAGTCAATAATTGTTTAATTATGCATTAATGTGAGCACATGGAGCATTCTGGCTTTTCTCAGACTTGGACGTATTCAAGTCAAAGGGGAGACTGTTAAGATTGTGACTGGAATACGTCGTGAAGATAGACAGAGTTTCAGATATCAAGAACAGACAAATTTGCATAGTTGGTGCACAAGCTAGTCGACTATGGTCAAGAATAGTCGACTAATAACATCTCATTCTCAAGAGTCGACTAATGGCGCAAACAGAGAGTGAGTACATCTCAGTAATCGACAATATAGTCGACTAATATCAAAATTAGTCGACTAATTATCTGGACTAATCGCCTAATAGGCATGCTGACAGTTGCTTTTCATGTTTTGTTGTCAGTTCTACTTGGATTCGAGTTTTCTTTTCTTCTAAGGCAGTGTTGTTCGTATTGATGGAGTTGTGTAGGACTAAGATGATCCTATGATATATAAATAATTCCTTGGGGCTGGCCTTCAATCAATGAGAGAATAAAAAAGTGAGAGATTCGTAAAAAAAGAGATTTAGCTATAAGGGTTCCCTGTTCTAAACGGCCATCAAAGGGCTTGTAATGTTCTTAACGAGAGGTATAAGTATTTTTTTTATTATACTCCTCCCAAAGTTTAATAAAGTTTCTCTCCCCTTTTTTCATAGACGTACACATAATCTGTTTAATCAGTGGAACCATGTTAAATTGTGTGTTGACTTTCTCTACTTCGAAATATCTTTTCTTCTTCATATCGTTGCATGACAATTACGTCTTTCCACTGCACCGATCCGTCACAACTAGTATCAAAGCATATTGGCCCGTTGTGTAATAGTTGACTCATCATTGTTCAGCCTCTTCATTGCTCCTTGGGGGAGACTATCGACAATTAGCAATTCATAGTTCTGAACAATGTCATTTTTAGGATGACAATTATATGTAAACTCTAACCCAAGTTTAGTGAACTTTCATACAATTCTTTCTAATTGGTTTGGGAAAATATCTACTAATATGGAGGAAACATGTTTGTCTTCACGGGATAATGATTAGGCAATGCAATATTCAGAGTAATTTGACCTCCTTAATGGAGAGGGTTGCAGATTGTATTAAGTAGACCCTATTGTAGGGAGAGAGTCAAAATCTAGAAGAATAGAGTTTTTTAACTCTTGATTGGAGAGAGAGAAGAGAATTGAAGCCAAGGAAATCAAAGCAAGCAAAGGAACTGGGTTCTCCAATCAAGAGTTAAAAACAGTGTTCTAAAAATCAGTTTCATTATTAGTGTGGTCCAACACTGATTAATAATTAATCGAATTAATCAGGAATTAATCATTTTTTAAAATTTTAATGTATTTAATTATATTTATGCACAACTACATATAAATATATACATTTAGTTGTGAAAATACCTAAATATTATACAAAACAATATCTAGATGTGAGGTTATAAACCATGATATGATGAACAAGACAATATGAATAAATAGTAAAAAAAAAGAAGAAGTAAAAGAACTTATCTCTTCATATTAGTAATCCAAGATTTTAAATTTTGCAACAGAAATATAAATCAAAAAATTTACTTGCAAAATAAAATAAATTAAAAAATTAGTCAATTTATCAATCAAAATAATGAACTTTAAAGAATGATGGAGAAAGATTACTAAATAAGTTAATTTGAAAAATAATCAAAAAGAATAAAACACAAGTATCACTTTATGCAAAATATACAATAATAAAATACAATAATTCATTTACTATTTAATAAATAATAGTTCATCTACTATTTAATAAAAAATCATAATCAAATCATCAACATTACAATACAAACTACTTAGCGATCCAACACACAAAGTGATAAGTTTTTCAAATAAAAAGCATATGAAATACCTAAATGATTAATCGGGGATTAATCGTATTAATCAGGGATTAATCGGGGATTAATCATTTTGTTCGCCCGAGCACATAATCAGAGTAATTAATGTAATATTAAGCGGGCTGCCACCGAATAGGATTAATCGGCTGACTAATCCGATTTTTAGAACAGTGGTTTAAAAACTCTATTCTTCTAGATTTTGGTCCTCTCCCTACACCTATAATATCTTATGGATCAGAGTTTCAGTTTACATTTTTTACTATAAGTAGACCCTATAATATTTTATGGATCAGAGTTTCAAGAATATTCCAAAATATAAAGTTTCCAAAGTCTCTATTTTTTGGGAATGTCAGAAATTTTTGATGTTAGAAGATTACTTGTGGATATGGTAAATTTTCCGCAGAATAGGAGTTTAAAAGTTTAATTTCTCAGAAAAGTAACCCAAATCGAGTTTTCTATAATTGTTCAACATCAGTTTGCTCAATTATCTACGATTATTTTAAAATATTCTAGCTTCATAGGAAAAACAAAAGACGGATTCTAATTCTGTTTAGTTACTTCAGTATCGATTGGAATATATTGCATCTTGTATCTACTAATATTTGAATGTAACTTTTGGGCGTTAGTTGGGATTTTGGTACAAGATGATATCTTGTAGTATAGAAGGAATAAGGTGAATAAAAATTCTTATACCCAGCCGACTGATTTTCAAAACAGGTCCAATTCCTTGTCTCCATTGAGTAATACTATTGCAAGTGTGTGGTTTAATTTTTTATCCCACAACTTACATTGGAAGAAGAATTACAATTGGGCTTTGGACTTTTAATTTTTTTTCCTTAGGTGTAATGCGAGATAAATTGTTTGAATTAATAAAACAGGAGCAATGAAAGAAGAAAGTTTCACATTTCCACCGACTTTACTTACTTGCTATCTACTAATTAATAGAAGTAATATGACATAATCTATAAAGAATTGGTCTGAGTATCAGTACACATTTATTCAAACAAGTGGTTTTAGGCAACACTGTATAAATATTTTAACAATTTTATCCAAAAAAAAAAGAAGCAGCTTTTACCAAAGACCAAATCTCATTCCTTGCAAAAGAATTTCCAATAATTGTCCTTTTTTCCCTTTTCATTTTGCCCTTTTACAATTGTAGCAGTTTATCTTTTAGGCTTTAAGATATAAACCCCAAAAATTTACCAATTTACAAATTTAACCCTCCCAATTGATAGAAATTGTCAATTTACCCCTCCAATCTTTGGGTCTTAGAAACTTACCCCACTATTTTTATTGTTTAAGAATTAAAAAAGAATAGTTTCTCTGTTAAAATATAAACATAATATCCTCAACTCTCACCTCAACTCCTAAGTTTTGGTACAATGACCAGTGATCAAAGAATCGGCCGAGTCGGATACGACTCGGCCGAGTCGTATCCGACTCGGCGACCTCCGGTTTGACTCGGAGGCCCGAGTCAGTCCTGGATCGTCGAGTCGACCCGGATCGGGTCCGACTCGGACCCGACTCGGGCGACTCGGCCGAGTCGTGAATGACTCGGCCGAGTCGCCCGAGTCGGGTCCGAGTCGAACCCGATCCAGGTCAACTCGGCGCCAGTGACTCCCTTAAAACGCGCTGAGGGAGAGAGAGAGATCAGATCTGATCTCTCTCTCTCTCGCTCGCCGTCTCCCCCGCGACGCCCTCCGGCACTCGCCATCCCACCTCGTCGCCGTAGCCGTCGCCGTCGCCGTCGCCATCGCAGGTAACTCCTCCCCTCTCTCCCTCTCAGTCTCTCTCTCCCTCCCTCTGTGCCTCTCTCTCCCTCTCTTTCTCTGTCTCTCTCCCCCGCAGGCCGCAGCGGCGCGCGCTCTCTCTGGCCTGCAGCGGCGCGCTCTCTCTCTCTCTCCCCGCAGCTACTCTCTCTCCCCCGGCTCTCTCTCTCCGCAGCGGCGCGCGGCTCTCTCTCTCTCTGTCTCTCTCTCGCTCTCCTTCTCTCTCTCTGTCTCTCTCTCTCTCGCTCTCTGTCGGACTCTCTCTCTCCCCCCCCTCTGTATCTCTCTCTCTCTGTCGGACTCTCTCTCTCACTCTGTATCTCTCTCTCTCTCTGTCGCACTCTCTCTCACTCTGTATCTCTCTCTCTGTCGCACTCTATCTCTCTCTCACTCTGTATCTCTCTCTCTGTCGCACTCTCTCTCTCTGTATCTCTCTCTCTCTCTGTCTATCTCTCTCCCTCTCCCTCTCAGTCTCTCTCCCCCTCTCTCTGTCTCTCTCTCTCTCTCCCTATCCCTGTCAGTCTCTCTCTGTCTCTCTCTCTGTCCCTTTCTCTCTCCTCCACTGTGTTCCCCTCTCTCTCCTCTGTCTCCGTCTCTCTCCCTCTCTCTGTTCCTCTCTCTCTCTAATTAATTTGCATTTAATGTCATTTAATTTAGGTTAGTTTAGGTAAAGTTAATTTAACTTAATTTAGGTTAATTAATCTAATAAAGTTTTGTAATTAAGTTAGGTAATTTAATAATTTTATTGAAGTTAGGTAATTAAGTTATTGTAGGTTAATCTAGTATAAATTAGTTTAGTTTAATTTAATATAGTTTCATTTAATTGAATTTAATTTAATTTAAATTAGTTTAGTTAACTTAATTTAGGTTAATTTAATTTAATAAAGTTTTGTAATTAAATTAGGTAATTTAATAATTTTATTGAAGTTAGGTAATTAAGTTATTGTAGGTTAATCTAGTATAAATTAGTTTAGTTTAATTTAATATAGTTTCATTTAATTGAATTAATTTAATTTAAATTAGTTTAGTTAACTTAATTTAGGTTAATTTAATTTAATAAAGTTTTGTAATTAAATTAGGTAATTTAATTATTTTATTAAAGTTAGGTAATTAAGTTAGTGTTGCTTAATCTAGTATAAACTAGTTTAGTTTAATTTATTGTAGTTTCATTTAATTGAGTTTAATTTAATGTTTTTTAATTTAGTTAATTTTAGTTTTAATTTAATTTAACAGATAATTTTTTTAAATTTCAGTATGGCTCCAAAGCAACGCGATATTGGATGGGAACATGGTACCCCTGTTGGTGGAAGTAGAAAACTTGTGAAGTGCAATTATTGTGGGAAACAAGTCCATGGTGGTATCACTAGATTGAAGCAGCATATAGCACATGTACCCGGTCAGGTGGAAAGATGCTTGCGAGTATCAAAAGAGATATCTCAAATAATGAGACGACATCTTTCTGAAGGTAGCAAAGAAAGAGCGGCCATAAAATCTAAAAAAGAGCGACTTATGAGATCTTTAAGTGAGGAAGATTTCTATGATGTGGCCGAAGAAGATTCTGATAATGAAATTGAAGAAGTTGGTGTTTAGAGTTGAAGGAGAAAGACAACTGAAACAAGCCATGAAAGAAAGTCGTGAAATGGCTTGGAGATCGGCAGAAGGAGTTGATATTGGTGGCAGTAGTTCACAGCCTTCAGGATCAGGGAGTAACCGTGGATTGCGTCGGAGTATGACTATGAGAGAAGCTGAAATTCCAGCTCGTGGTATTGATCCTTACTTGTTCCCAACAAAACAGAAATCAATCAAAAGCATGTTCTCAACTGAGAATATGAAAAAGTTGGGAAATCCGTGGCGAAGTTCTTTCACTACAATGCAATACCATTCAATGCAGCTGATAGTGGTCCTTACTACCAAGCCATGATTAATACTATTGCGGAGGCAGGTCCAGGTGTAAAAGGCCCTACAGGGTACCAGATTGGCAATCTCTATTTAGAGGAGGAGGTGAAAGAAATTGGAGTATATATTGCTTCAATAAAAACAAAATGGCCGCAGTATGGTTGCACGATCATGTGTGATGGATGGAGTTCTCATAATAGAAAGCCTATTGTTAATTTCATGATTTATTGTAATAGAAGCATGATCTACCATACTTCTGTTGATACCACTAATATCTCGAAGACTGCTGAGTATATATTCTCGCTAATGGATAAAGTTGTTGATGAAGTTGGCGAAGAAAATATCGTGCAGGTTGTCACAGATAATGAGGCAAGTTTCAAAGCAGCTGGTCACATGTTGATGGAGAAGAGAAAACATTTGTTTTGGTCTCCCTGTGCAGCACATTGCATTGATTTGATGCTTGAAGATATTGGCTCTTTGAAATCAGTCAAGGAGACATTGGATGATGCTAAGGTGATCACATCATTCATTTACAATAGCCTCAAAGTGGTGAATTTAATGAAGATATATACCAAAGATAGAGATTTGTTGAGACCAGGTATAACACGATTTGCCACCGAGTTTATTTCTATTGAAAGCCTTATTCGCTATGAGCAAGATTTGAAAAGAATGTGCACGACTACAGAATGACGTGAATTCAACAAGGAAAGGAGTAGAAGAAGTGTGCGAGATAAGGTTGCTAATCTCATTCTGACTGACCGGTTTTGAAAGAAGGCAAAAGAGAGGTCCAAAACATTATGGATCCTCTTGTTAGAGTCTTGAAGATAGTGGACCAGGACAAGAAACCTACACTATCTATTATATATGAAGCTATGAATAGAGCAAAATTGGCTATAAAGGCCTCAAATAAGAACTGGAAGAAGTACTGGGACATCATTGATAGAAAATGGGAGGGACAATTGCATAGACACTTGCATGCTGCTGGTAATTCATTTGCCTAGAAATCATATGTGTTGACTAGAAATTGAAACTGTCATATCATAACAATCGTTTGCTTACATTATTGCAGCATATTTTTTAAATCCAGCACTCCAATATTCAAAAAACTTTTCTACACATCCAGAAGTGAGATATGGATTAAAGGAGGTCATTAAAAATTGGAGCCAGATTTGACTAAACAAGCAAGAGCTATTAATGAGGTAATAATAATTTATTTATTTCATCGATATAATGTTATGCAAATATTAACACTTGTGATGTGTATTCTCACAGATAAAATTATTTGTGGATGGAGTTGGAGAATTTGGAAGCTCACTAAGTAGAAGAGCAGTGCAACAATCTCTTCCAGCTGATTGGTGGATTAATTATGGCGAAGAAGCTCCCAATCTGCAGAAAATTGCCATCAAAGTCTTAACCCAAACATGTTCTTCATCGGGTTGTGAAAGAAATTGGAGCACGTGGTCGCTAATTCATACAAAACTGCGCAACCGTTGGCAATGAAAAAGTTGCATAAACTAGTATATGTGCATTACAATATGCGGTTGCGAGTAAGAAACTTGACATGCAAAAGCGACACTGATGATTATTACAACCCAATTGATCTGAACAATATTTTCAATGATGATGATATTTTGGATGAGTGGATTCGTGAGGGAGAACAGCCGATGTTACCACCAGATGACTTAGGTTGGTTAGATGAAGGTATTCGTCATACTGACGAAAGTGACGGTGATGATGGTGATGGCGGTGATGATGACAGCGGTGATGGTGGTGGCGATGATGGTGGTGAGGGTGATGGTGGTGAGGGTGATGGCGGCAGTAATGGCGGCAGTGATGGTGGTGATGGTGGTAATGTTGAAGAGACTCATGGTGTTGGTGGAAGCCAACGAGATGATGCTTTAACATGGGATTCACAATATTATGCCACACAAGATACAGATCATGGAGGCCGGGCGGGGATTTCACAGCAGCGTAGGCATTTGGATCGGTTGGTCGAATTCAGTTCTAGCGATGATTATTCGAGTGGACATGATTACTACTCACATGGTCATCATAGTCTTGAAGGCCATTTACAGGGGTTGGGTTTGACATCTGGCCAATATTCTGGCACTGATTATTCTAGCACTGGTGATTACTCTACTAGCAGCACTGAATATCGAGGTTTTGGGTATTATCACCATGGAGCTGATATTGCACAACCCCTACCGCCATATTACTCTGATAGTGGATCCTCTGGCCAATCATCTCAGCCTACAGGATCTCACCCACAAACATATCATTATCCTTATGGAAACTATATGCCTGGTTTCTATACTTATCGCGGGCCAGATGATAATGATGATTTGGAGCCTCCTCGTAATTCAATGTGGAAATGACTATATTAGCAGGTACTTATGAATTATTTTGTACAATTTACTATATTATGCATGTATTTTGATATTTTTCTACCGACGACGCTTGTATTTATGCTTTCACGTTATGTTTTGAGTGTTAGGTGATATGTTTTGAATATGTGATGCATAAATTTGGATGTTTACATTTTTTTATGATTTGTCATGATTTTTTCATAATTTTTTTGGCGCTCTATGTAGCGTTTTTTGCGTATCGCCCGAGTCCGATCCGAGTCGCCGAGACCGATCCGTCTCGGTGCCGGCCGAGTCGGCGGCCGAGACCGAGACTTTGAACCATGACAATGACAGGTGCTGATATTAAAGTAATTGATGTTCAATTCTCATCGGACGCACATTTAAAAACAATTTAAAACAAAATTTCTGCTAGTACATAAGCTAGTTCTCCAGTTCATGAAAAGGGACGCTCGACTTGCGGGAACATGTTAGAATATAAATGTAATACCCTCACCTCAAAATTTATTATAGTAGCAAAGTCCTTAATATTCTCATTTGTTGTTAAGATACCTAATAATTATTAAAACTGAATAATATATCTTCTTTATACTAATTTACGTCCTAATGCTAAACTTACTCTTTCGTCATTCCCACTCCTCTTTCTCTTTCAAATCAGGGGATGTGTTGTCACCATCTCTAACTTTGTCTGTGTTATCCTTATTCTATCTAACAACTAACAATAGGGGTAAATTTTTAAGAACCGACAGGCCTTATTTTCCTCCTCTTTCTCTTCTTTTTTTTTTAAGTTTCAGATACATGCTTGCAAAATGAATTGGGAACTTCTATTTATTATTTGAATATGATGCAAATTACAAGACTAACAATTACAACAATCAAGATTATTCATCTCATTATTGTACATTTAAGTTTTAGATTTCAACAACTTGTTCTCCTCTTCTAGCATAGCTTTGGTCCCTTGTACATGTCTTAATTCTTCAATTAACGCAATATTCTCCACTAAGAGAGCACTCATTTTGTTGTCTGACTCAAACTTCATCTTCTCTAGCTCCTCCTTTACTTTAACCACAGATTTAATAACTCTTGACTTCACTTATTACACCCAGGATCAACCATTCTACATTCTACAAGTGTTGGTGGAGCAATGGTAGAAACATCTACCATAGTTATCCTCTGCCTTCTTATTAGGACTCTTCTCTTTAACCCACAATTGCATAATTTGCTTGCTAAATCATCCCCAAAGGAAGAGTTTAATTGAGATGATAATTGTGAACTGGAGACATTGTTGTAACACTAAAAAATATATATACCAATCAAATACCAGTGAAAGAGGGAATTGAAGAACTGAGAGAAAAAGCGGAGATTTTACTAAATAGGAGATGAAAAGATTACTCCCCGCTGCAATCACCCTCGTCACAGTCACCTCTGCCGTTGCCGCAGCCTAGTCGCCACAATGATCACTGGTAAGAGAGTTATAGGAAGAAGAATTGCTGTGGGCACTTGTAGAGAGAGGGGAGAGAGAGAGAGAGAGAGAGAGAGAGAGAGAGAGATAATGTGTTTAAGAAAGTGGGTTGAAGGGAGGGTTAAGAGAGAGGAGAGGGGAGTGTTCAACTGAGTAAAAAGTTATGCTGTTAGAGATGAGGGTATTTTTTATCCAAAAACTTGGTCATATGCCTCACACGTGCAATTTCAAGTCAAAAACTAATAGCCCTCAAACTTTGTTAATGGTTATGCATTCTTGAGTACTTGCGGTGAAACAAAAAAACTTGTAGGCACCTTTTGTGAGACTATTGGATGTCTGGGTATCTTTTGTGTAATTTTCCCCTTGGTGAAAACCCAATAAATATTTACTTTGGCAGAATCTTTTGAAAATCCAATCCAACACAAACCCTAGCGTATCATTTCAACTGAGTGAAGGGAATTTGAACTTCTCAAACATACATGGATGTTCAGATTTCTTATTTGGTGAAAACCCATGAAATATTTACTTTGACCGAGTATTTTGAAGATCCAACTCAACACAAACCCTAGCGATATTATTTCAACTAAGCGGAGGGTGTTGATGTCTGCATTAAGATATCTGCCAAAAGTTTTATAATAGAACATAGCATATCTTCATGAAAAAAGTTTGGCTTCAAACCAGCTAGAAGAACTCAAGCTAGATGAAAACATGCTCGAAGTATTGATGGCTCAAGAGTCATCGAGAAAAGAGAGAGTCCACTTAAAAAAACTCTGAACAGGAGCCTTTAATATATAAAAGTTCTTTGATTCATGCCTTTTGGAAGTCTTCTTCATCAAGAAACCTTAAAAGAAGATGCCTTCTAACTAAATTGCTTATAATAAGGTTTAAAATTTCCAACTGTTGCTGATCACTTGGATTTACTGTAACTAGTAGTACTTTCAACAAGTTTTCTTTAAGATAATAGTTACAACTTGGCTTAAATATGTACATTATAGTTATTATTATAAATATAGAGATTATATATGTGATTTGGATTACATGTATGGGGAAAAAATAAAAATCCAAACCTAAGTCGTCTAATATACATGGCAAGCAAGTTAGTGTACAAGTTGTAACTATTTGTACTGAACCTAAATCCATTATGTGTTGAATTTGGGTGTGATCCTCAAGTTGGTATGACATTTTTACTCATGCGCCCCAACAACACTCTATGCCATACTACAAAAATAAAATCTGATGTATTTTTTAATGTTTCCCTAAAAAATGAAGTATTAACAGTATTCATTTCCAGGAGCTATGTACGAGAAGTAAAAGTTAGTAGAGATACTTCTTGAGATATGAGAGGTGTTGAGTTCTCAAATGTTGGTTTGAAGAGTTTAAATGGAGTTTTAAAAGGAGACAACCATAGGGCACTAATACTTTGAAAAAGAAGGTAGACCGATTACTATTCAATATTATTATTGTAGGAACAATATATGTGACTGCATCCATGTATGTACCAACCAGGCGCATAAAATGGGGACAGGTCTATTGTGGCTAGCCCCGTTATGCAATAACCCTTGTTACATGACTGCATGTTTGTTATGCACAGATTCAATTGGGCAATTCAGGTCGGACTCCGTCCAGGTTGACTCGCGTCTACACTTAAAAACACTGACTTCATAACCAGACCGACTTGAGGCGAGTTTTCCCTGAGCAACAAGAGTCTATCAGTCTAGATCAAGTAAAAGACTGGGAAGACTAGCTAAGCAAAGCTAATGATCAGAGGTTGAGACATTGAGGGACGAGGTGAAGACGTTGGCAATAAAGAAAAGGACCGAAGGAAAAGAGAGAAGAGGGCGAGGGCAATGGAGGGAAGGAGAAGAAGAGGTGATGATGGCAATGATGATGAAGAAGAGAGGAGGAGAAGAAGAGGTGACGGAGGCAGTGATGAAGAAGAAGAAAGGGGCAAAAGAGGCAAAGGGGAGGACACGAAGAAGAGAGGAAGGGCAAGGGGAGCAGAGGGGAAGAAATGACGAAGAGCTAGAGGTCGGTGGCCACAACAAAGGGACGAAAGAGGAAAATAAAAAGAGGTTTTTTAGGTTATGGTTAGGGTTATACTTATAGTCAGGTCAGGTCGAGTCCAGTACCCGACAACTCTGCCCCATACCAGACCTACTTGTATATCATGGTTTATTGTTTTGCCTGAACGTGCCCCAACTTTAAGATATAACAGTCCAAATCCTATGCACCACGTATGTGGTTAAGGATGTTAACATATATGGATAATGCTCAATCTAATCCAGATCCATATCACCATTGGCTGCAAATCAGATGTGTGATTTCCTTCCAGAACAATATTTGTACCTGTAATTAGAAAACGATATGGATATGGCAATTGGTACATATATATAAATATATATATATATATATATATAATATATATATATATGTGTGTGTGTGTGTGTGTGTGTGTGTGTGTGTGTGTGTGTGTTAACATCTTTACTATCAAGGTTTTCTAGCTCATTAAACATAATTAGTTCTTGAAAAAAATAGTGTACAAACTTCATTATGTTAAAAACCAAGTTGACTTTGTAGATCATGAAGCTAAACTTTTCATTCGTTTAGTCTTTTTCATAATCTATCACTACTATATCATACAACATTTATTCATAGGGTTTTTTAACCTATTTAAATAAATAATTAGAAAACAAAGCCTCCCAAAAAAAAATATTTACTAAAATCGACCTTTGACAAGTCACGTCAGTGCAACTTCTGTTTCCCTCGCCAGCATGGCATTGGCGGGCAAGCTGGCCGTTTAGAATGGTGAAATTACGTTCGGGTTTGGGAAACCCGAACGCAAAGGGTAAAAATTGTGTTTGGGTTTGGAAATCTGAACGCAAAAAATAGTCAATTTTACATTCGGACTTGGGAAATGTGAATACAAAATTTAGGCAAATTTTCAGGGTTGCATGAGAGTTATTTAAGAATAAATATAATATATTAAGCAATTTATCACTAAATATTTGTAACTTAGGGCCTGTTTGTTTCGTTGCAAAACGTCGCAAGTCGTAAGTCGTAAAATGAGAATGGAAAAGTGAACTGTAGCAGAGAAATATACTGTGTTTTACGGTGTTTGGTTATAAAGTGAAATGTAAATGGAAAAGTATATTGTGTTTTACGGTGTTTGGTTGATAAGTGAAAGTGTAAATGATAAAGTATGTTGTATTTTACGGTGTTTGGTTGGTAATGTAAAAGTGTAAATGAAAACGTTGACCACAAAATTAACTGTAGCAGTGATTTAAATATTATAAATACTATTAAATTAATCTACTATTGCAAATTAAATTGTATTAATAAATTTGAGATAAAAAATTAATAATCTTAATATTTTATTTATAAAAATAATATTAATAAAATATTAGTATAAATAGTAAAATATTACTAAAATATTAACTAAATAATAATATAAAATTTTAAGAAAATCTAAAGAACATTAATAAAATTTTAAGAATACTAATAAAATATAAATATTAAAATCTTACAACAATAATAAAATAGAGTTATAATATTATAATATTAAAAATACTTAAAAATTATTATAATATAAATTTTATTATAATATTATTATAATATTATAGAAATATAAATTAACAAAATAAAATATAATTATAATTTAATAATAAATTATCATTATAGTATTATTATACTGAATTATTATTACAATATTAACATAATAAAATATTAATATAATAATGAAATATATTATGATATTAATAAAGTAATTTTTTATATTAAAAAAATTAAATATATATAATTTTATATTAAGTATAATATTGTTATATTAATAAATTATGAACTCTAAATAAAATAATAAAAAATGGAATAAGTATTAATAAAATAATAAGTATTATAAAATATTAAATTAAAATAGTAAAATATTAAATATTAAAACAATATTAAAAACAATAAAAAAATTAAAGATTAAAAATATAAAATAATTAAATAATTAAATAAGAAATTGAACACTATTTAAAATATTAATATTTAATAATATTAAATTATATATTGATTATCAAGTAACTGTTTTGAACTGTAAGTGTACTACAAGTGAAAGTTACATGACTACAAAATTAACTGTAGCAACTGCAAGTGAGAAATATGAGTGTAAAATGAGATTTACATGACCACAAATTTAACTGTAGCAACTGCAAGTGAGAAAAGAAGAGTTACATTTTGCAACTTGTTTTTCAACGAAACAGACAACGGAAAATGGAAAAGAAGTTTTACGATTTGCGTTTTGCGGCGTTTTGCGGCAAAACAAACACGCCCTTACTGGCTTGAGCGTTCTTTTACTATGCATGAAGTCAGGAGTTTGACCCTTAGTGCTGGTGTTTAAATTTGAATTTTTTTTTTCCCTCCTCTCCCTCTCCTTCCTCCCCTCTCCACCTCCATGGTGAGCGCCCCTCCTCCACCTCCTCCATGGCGATGGCGAGCTCCACCTCCTCCATGGCGACGGCAAAGATGGAGGGCTCCCCGCCCCCATGGAGATGGCGAACCCCTCCTCCATGGCAATGGCGAGCTCCCCGCCTCCCCCTCCTCCATGGCCATGGCGAGCTCCACCTCCTCCCCTCAATGGCGAGTTCCCCGCCTCCCGTTCTTCACCTCCATGGAAAAAATTCACAATCAAACGTGCCCAATAAGATTCGAACTCGTGGCCTTTTGTGTAGGAAACAAATGCTTAAACACTGAGCTATAAACGACATGTTGTCTAAAGGCTCAACAAATTTATTTATTATTATTCAGATCTCTTTTGACTTCTTTGTGTTTGTGTTTCCCAAATCCAAACGTAAACTTGACTATTTTTTGTGTTCGGGTTTCCCCAACCCGAACGCATTTTTCACCATTCACGGTGGCCAATGCGCTGACCAATGCCACGCTGCCGAGAGAAACCGCGTGGCTTGTCAAAGGTCGGTTTTGATAAATATTTTTAGGGAAGCTTTTTTTCTAATTATTTATTTAAATAAGTTTTTAAAAAAACCTTATTCATACAGTCTTGAATAAACACGCCTGCATGAAATGTGTCGAATATGTGCATTTTGTTTGTAACTTGCTCTACTAGGTAATTCATGTTAGGTAACTTTTTTCTCACTTTAAAATAAGAGGAATTGAAAGCAACTTATTTTGATTTTAGTTGAGAAGTAGAGTGATGTGATCATATTCATCTATCTCATGTTGATTCATATCCATATTTGTATATGAGTTTGACAGATATGGATTTGAGTTTTCTTTACCAAACAACAACCATATCCATATCTATGGCTGGAAAATGGAAAGGTATGGTGAAGCCATATACAATCCATTTGTACCAATATATGCAGAGCATAATAATAATATGTTGTTAGTTATCATGCCAACCTTGAAACCAAACCCCCCCCCCCCCCCCCCCCCAAAAAAAAAAAAAAAAAAACACACACACACACACACCCCAAACCTGCTTAACATAAACATAAGTCACCCCCTTTTGCAGTTTTTTTTGTTCTTCTTACTTATTAACTGACTATTCTTGCAGCTTGCTTGTAGATCTCCTCTTTACTATATCAATCTTGTTGTTAAACGCTAACACAATTTGGTGCTCTCTCACTATCATTGTTTTATGAGAACCCCCATTCTCATGTACTCATATACAATTGTCATTACTAGCCATTTGTTTGACTGTTATGCAACATTTTGACAATTTAAATATTCTTTAATTTTTTAATAGTTTTCATGATTTATGAATTTTCTTAATTGTTCTGGTAAAATGGCTAAAAATGTACATGAGTTCTATGTGGCATGTGCCATTGCACTGCATGCATTCACTCAACATGAACATCCAAAATCAATATCTCAATATGGAGGGACATGGGAGAAAGATCAAATCTAGAAGTTCTCACACATCTTTTAAAAGTGGCTTCTTCCCTCCCTCTTTTCTTCTTCCTTAGGATTATGCTTTAAAATGTCAAACACCTTAAGAGGTTGGTTTTCACAAACTATTAGAAATCGGGAAATTTGAACTCTAACACTTTTAAAATCTATATACGAACATATATAATATTAAACAATGTTATTATCACAAAATATAAATAAATAAATACATGAGCGAGCACACACACACAAATAATGGCACTGATTGAAGATGGGATTAACTTAATTAGAAAAATGATGTTCTAAGGGTTCTGTAATATTTCATTACCTAGTGGATTGTCCAAGAGGGTAGAGTTCCATGACTAGTTTGAACTACGACAATGCATTTGTTTGGCAATTCCGTCTCCCCAACAAATAATCTTTGGTAGAGTCTGAACTTTTATCCCCAGAAGCAGACTGTCTTTGTTAACCATCACAAATTAACAAAAGTAGGTAATTAATTGAACAACTTCTTAACACATAAATGAACATTAATTCCCCAAAAAAGAAATTGGGTAGAAAGAACCCTTACATTGACATATTCGACACATTAACAAAGGTAGCAAGAGTTCCATTCACGGCCTTCATTGCATCAATCACATACCTAACCAAAAAGGAACAAAATTAAACATCTTTCAATTTCTTTACGTTCCAACATCGAGGGGCGGGGGCAAAGGGTTGTTTGTCGGGAATTCGCGAGAATGAAAACAAATACCCTGGATATGAACAAGATGTAAGAAGATATTGAACCAGCGTTGTGGCGAACAAAGTACATTACAAAATACCTTGAAATAGAGAATAAAGTTAAAAAATAATATATATATATATACAGAAAAGCGACGAGGTGAAAAAAATGGTGAAAAATTACCGGGGACGTCGGTCGTCCTTCAACATCCATAACAAGAACTGTTGAAGAGAAACAGGGGCCAGCGAAGATCGCGTGGAGGAGGAATATGGATGCTCTGAGTGCCCATCGGACTCTGGATCCTGTGATTCGAGATCATGAGATCCAAGGCAACGAAGAACAAAAACATGGTTTTTTTTTCTCCCTTAGAGTGCAGAGGGAGATGCGTACTGCGATCAGGGAGCACGATGATAAGCGAGATCCTCCGTCGCCGGCGAGAGAAAGGGTAATGGCGCTCATCGCGGCGAGGCAAGCCAGAGCTGGCGGCGAGGGAATGAATTCAAACGGAAGGAAGGAAGATTAAAGGGAGTTTGGGGTGGCAGCCCCAAATTTGGACAGCAAGTGGACTCGGGTTCATCTTGAAATTGGGTGTCAAGCTCACCTGACCGAACCAAAAGTTGCGCTTGGGAGTTGGGACAGAGAAATTTATTAAGTCAACAACGCCCAAAGCGGACCGATGAGATGTCAGGAATTCAAGACTCAGAGCATTGCTGTTCCAGTGTACTGTTGTAACTACAATTTTTTTTTATTAGAATTTTAATTTGACAGTGACCCATGTTCGTATATTGTAATGATGTTTAAACAAGATCTATCAACTTATTTACAAATTTTCATCATATTATGAAATTTAGCCACACAATTATATTTACTTCTCAAAAAGAAATTTTAAAATGAAAAATAGCATTCTCATTTCATGGTTACATGTTATGAAGCGGACTACCCTCACGATCATCGCTGGGCGACGCAACAAAAGCAACACAGAATCGACGAGCAACGAGAAAAAGAGAGAAGGAAGAAGATATTCCGAAGAATAGAAAGTCAACACACAATTTAACATGGTTCTACCGATCAAACAAATTGTGTGTATGTCCACGGGAAAAAAGAGGAGAAATTTTATTAAACTTTGGGGAATACAATAAGAAACACTTACACCTCTCGCTAAAAAGATAACAGGCTCTTTGATGGCCCCCTAAAACAGTGAACCCTTATGGCTAAATCGTCTTACACGAATCTCTCTCTTTGATGAATTACATCTTTTAGGAATTGCTAATTCATTGAATTACATTGAAGATCAACCGCAAAGGTTTATTTATAAATCATAGAACTCTCCTAATCCTATACAAACTTCATCAATACGAACGATCACCACCTCAGAAAAGAAAATTCGAATCCAACTCAAGACTGAAAATATATTCAGAAAAGAAAACAGTCAGAGCCGACACTAGTCGACGAGGCCCTAGTATAAGTCGACTAATAACATATATTAGTTGATTATACCCAATTATTAGTTTGACTATTCTGACAAAATCTGAGAACCCAACTCTCTATTGGCTACCACTAGTCGACAACAACAATGTATAAGTCGACTAATTCTTATCATTAGTGGACTATACCTTGGTATAGTCGACTAATACTGTGCACAATTCCTTGTGCGCGTCCATTTTTTGATTTTTGAAGTTTCGTTTATCTTCACGATGTATTCCAGTGAAAATCCTAACATTCATGCCCAAGAGAATTTAACATCTCATCCCTCTCTTTATGATTACATATCCAAAAGCTCCCCCCCACCCACCCCCCCCCCCCCCCCCCCCCCCCCCCCCCCCCAAATCCCTCCCTCCTCTCCCCGTGTTAAAAATGAAGGGAAAAAAAAAAGCAATCATAACCAAAAGTCTAACCATAACATTTACAATCTAACCTTAAACAAGTTTGAAATAATAAATAAAAGAACACCATTGATAATGGATATCTATTCAAAAGGATTTTAAAATAAAGAAACAACATTTTTTAGAGAGAGAAAACACAATGCTTATCAAAAAAAATGAAGGTTTTTTTCCTTTCCGGTTGAAGATTAGAATTCTCTAGAACTAGAACAAAAATTTATAAAAAAATTTAATAAACTCTTAATAAATTTTTTATTTTACATCAATTCTATGTTTGTTTCTTCGTGTCCTAAATCTAATGCTTAATAATTATTTTTTATTTTTATTCCTATCTCAAGAAGATTTTTTTCCTCTTGATAATTGACTTTTATATGATGGTCCCACACCTAGACACCTAGAAAGATCAAGAGAGTGTTTCAAGAGGCCTTAGCGGGGAAATACTTAAAAGAATTTCTATTTCTTTAGTTATTTTTATTTTTAAGAAACTGTAACCTGGTGCAAATAAGATTTGAACCCAGACTTCTTGTCTGCAAAGAAGTTTTATCACTATGCTTGAGTGTCACTTGCGACTCAAAAAAAATTACTATAGAGAATCATTTAGGGAATTAGTAAAGTTGTTAGACTTGGCGGATTCGGCCCATGAGAGAGTCGGGTCGAACCCAGTTCAATCAAAGTCTACGCTTAACCTAAAAAGGTTAGCCCATTCTTAATTTGGAGTGGATTAGAGAGGCGGACAGTATAGGCTACCGGATCAAATCAATGGACGAGATCTGTTAAAGTATTAAGAGACTTGCAACTAAGTTGGCCTCCTATAAATAAGGATGATATATCTTCATGCAACAAGAGACTAGCAACTTCTCCTCCTTCTGGCATCCAACAAAGTGTCATACTCTGCTTGGATCGTAAACAGTAATGAGGGTTCTCGCACAGGCTCGTTGTAGTTCGCTCTATCATCAAGAAGAAGATCATTCTTTCATGGAGAAACCCTACTGATCGAGAGGTACACTTCTACCGTGGTTTCTATATAGTTTATTCATTTAGGCATGTAGATACTCAAATTATTACAAAAGCGGTCCGGTTCCATCAAGAATAAATAAAGGGAACTAGCAAGAAATTCAGAGAGAGGACATGTTAATTATTTATCCACTCAGACCAAACATGAATAGATAGGCACATTTCATTTACAATTGGTTGTATTTCAAGAAAATCCTCTTTTTGGAGAGTTTAGAATGAAGTAGAGTTAAAACTGACCTTTCCAACCAAAAAAAGAAGCTCTATCGGAGTTTCAATATTAAATTTTGTTTCTCATGTGCTAAGATTAGGACCCAAGTTAACTCATAAAAGATGGGATTGAATTGCAAAAAAAATTTCGATGTTCAAGACCTGAGCATAGTTTTTTTCTCAATAATAGTAATAATAATAACAATAACAATTTACAAAAAAAAAATTGTAGTCCAATTCTTAGGATGCAAGCACAATCAAAATTCTCAGATAGCTTCCAGGTGAATTGTTGAAACCATGTTTACCGAAATTTCTTTGAAGATGTTGTCAACACTGACATCTGACTCTCACGATGACGTGTCTGATGAGAAATCATGGTGTAATAACCCTTCAGACTCAGAGGCCGACGGATTGGAGTTGACATATAGCCCAACTCCCTGCGAGTTCGATGATAATAATCAGGGGCTTTCCCTTTTGGAACGAATAATCAAAGTAGTGTTCTCCTTCCTTTGTCGAAGTTCAAACCAGGACCACTTGTTAGGTCATACCCCATATTCTCCATCCTTATGAGTACATTTGACTCGTAATGAGAGAACTAAGAAAGTTCAGTCTCGCTTTCTGAGTCTTCGTAAGTCGTTGATTTGGACTCGATTTTTTTGAAAAGGATCGACTTTAGCCTTTTTGTCTCGCTGGGACTTCAAAGAATGATTCCTGTGCATCGCTGACGCTTTAATATACCGTGAGAGATGTCTTACCGGTACATGCAATAATGTCAGGGCATTTATTGCTGACCAGGGGTCATCATCTACATCGGTTTGTAGTATCTGATGGCACAGGATCAGAAGCAAATACAGAAAAGTAAGCCAAATCTAACTCTTCATTAATATACCACTCGCCTACATCAGTGACGGTATTATTTACATCAAGCTTATTAATGCTCGTTATAAGTGGATTCAACTCTCAAATACATTCTTCTTCTGTCCCTGCCTCGACATCAGCTTCGTTACCAGAGTCTATTTCCTCTGGCTGGGGATTCTCGTCTGTCTCCAGAGAATCCTGGTATAGAAGGAGTCTGTGAAGTAGTTCTCTAACCCTTGATCGGATGCCTTTCGGCGAGTAATGTCAAACTTTTTCATCTCTGTTAACATACTTCATAACTTGATGAAGAGTAGAGGGACGACGGAGTTGTGATGAATCAATGGTCGTCCCAGCAACAAATTATATGAGTGTCGGCATCGATAACATAGCATGTCATCTCGGATCTTAGGTCCCTGATCTTGCATTTAAGTTTAATCTTTCCCATTGGGCGTGTACCATTGGCGTTGAAACCAAAAATGGTAGTTTGAGTGGTGCTCAATCGATGAATGGGGATTCCCAAGTGCTGCATGACTTAGCGGGGCATGATACTCATGCGGATCCTGGATCTACCTGAATGCAGCTCACTTCAGATAATCCAATATACCCTATGAAGTTCAGGGGCCTATCATGTTTTTCCTACCTGTATGTCGTCTGGAGTGAAGGTTATGCAGGGGCATGTTGAGAAGAGTGTAGGCAGTCTTTTTCATCTTCCTTCTGGGGTTCAGCGAAAATCTGGGCATGAAGCCTCAGCATCGGCTAAAGCTTCTCAGAGCTTCCCTTATTGACTTGGACAGTCTCAGGAGCTCATACAGGGTATCCTGCCGGGATATTAGCCAGTTGAGGCAAGACATCAAAGCGGTAAGGTACTGAAAATCCTTCCGCTTTGTCCTTCAGAAGGGCCTTGGCATATCGAAGCTCCTTTACTTCTTCACGGTTACTTTGTGGATTGCTTAGTTGGCTCTGGGGTGGGTTTAGGAGGATTTGCCACCATTTTATCGTATTTCTTCAAGTACGATTGACCCGAGCGGGTGCCTGCTACGAGCGGCGCATTCGGTTCTGC
>JAVJIF010021256.1:0-63830 GCA_038442645.1 Agave tequilana
TTGTGTTTTAAGTTTGATTGAGAAATTGTTTTATACTGTGTATATTCTCTCTCAATCATTCCATGTCCTAAAGATTCTAGTTTTAAAATTTTCATCTTATTTATTCATCCATTTAGATTTATAGTGTCAAGTTAAACTTGATCTTATGGTTCTCATCATGTTAGAGTCTCAAAGTTGTAATCTTTTTTGGAAATTTGAGCCTTATTGGTTCTCATCTTGTTAGAGAACAAACCCATTTTATGGAATTGTGTGGTGAGAAAATTCAACCACTTGGAAAGTGGGTTAATGTAAGGTGTAAGCTTCTACCAGAAAAAAAAAAGTTGACAAGCTTTATGCTTTTACCCGAAAAGGAAGCAATTGTTAGGTTTAAATTTCTATCCGGAAAAGAAGTCGGTTGTAAAAGTTTATACTTCTACCCAGATCGAAAAGAAGAAACCATTGAAGCTGAGTTGAAATTCTAAAGAAGAGGCCTCTAGGTGGTAGAGTTGGCCGGTTGGTGGCCGAACTACTGTAAATCGTGTGTTGACTCTCCATTGCTCTATCTCTCTTACTCTCTTCATCTCTTTGCTTGCTTATAGCTATTATATTGTTATTGTTGTACTTGTTGTTATAACTATATTGTTTTATCGAATCAAAATTTAAGTTGATTAAAATTCATTGCTAACCCCTATTCAACTTTTTTAGAGTTGCCACATCATTTTTCAATTTTATATTGAAGCAAGTAGGCTGAATTGGACTTCAACTTCTCTTGTCCCCATGTGCCTTTCTGATCTATTTCCAACATTCACTCAAAAATCAATCTCATTCAATAGCCATAGATCATGGATGATAATGTCAAATGCTGCTGCAAAGCAACAATCTTTTTTGTCTTTGTTTGCCATTTGGAACACTTCTTTCAGATATCTCACCTGCTAAAGTATAAAGACAAACAGTTCACGTTCCTTCTCACGCAGAAGCTTCAGAAACAAATGATTCTGTTGCAACAAAAAGTTGTAATTGTGAAGAAGAAAGCTACTTCTGTGAGCCAAGAAGAAAGCTAGAAAGAGTTGATTTAGGACTGTAAATGGGTCGGATTCTGATCAGATCAATGTAAAATTCAAATTCGAATCTGAATCCAATAAAAACAATTGTATCGTTTCATATCTAATATCTTAGATTTCATATCTAATATTCTAGATTCGAATTTAACCCAAATCCACAATTTCCGATCTGAATCCGATTTTATGCCTAAATGTTGAATTGGATTATCGGAGTTTTGACTATTTACAAGCCAAATCTCATCATCATAGTCCTCCATACAGTGACAATAAGCACTGGGGGCAAAAAAAAATAAAAAAAATAAATAAAAAATCCATCACCGCTTCATAATCTTTTGCAAATAAAACGAGAATCAAACTATGTATTATACTGAGTGAATCCTATTAAACCTCATTATTTCTCTCTAGTCATCCGTGTATTAATTTACTTGTCCCCTGTATACTGATGAATCAAGAAATTACATGTGTTCCACTCATCACACTGATGAATCTCAACCATAAAAACTAAGGAGCGGAGCGGAGCAGCATGCAATCTTCTCAATCTCAAACCATGAGATTGTGGGCATTCAACATTGAGTACGCTTGCCATTTCTGCTTGCCAAACCATCTGCTGTCCGAATTCTAACTCTTCTGCTGCTGGTTCTCTTGTAGCTGGATCAATGGCGGAGTTGGTGCAACCATTGCTTGATCTTTCTCTGGTTTCGGCCTCTCGCCTTCTCCAAAGGATACTGACATGATCTCGACTCTAGACTCTACTGGCCCTGAAGGGCTAGATCGAGGCCCGGCCTGGCCTTCTCTCGGCAGCGGCTCCAGCGCCGCTCGCGCTTCCTCTTCGATATTCCTCCTGTAAAAGCTGTCGTCTTCAATCTCGTAGAAATTCCCCGTCCGAACTTCCTGCGCCAGCGAGCATGACCAGCAGAACAGCCACTGGAAGCAGTCAGTCACCGCGGGAGAACTGCAGCAGATGGGGTATCCAGGCAACTTGAACTTCTTCCTCATCTGAATCCTCCAGAACCCGCCGTACAACGTTCCACAGCAGCACAGCACGAGACCGCTGATTTCCATCGCATACCTGAGCGTCTCGTCGCTGATGTTTTGGGCCGAGACGTTGAAGACGAGGAGCGGGGCGATGCAGAGGAGGATGAAGGTGACAATGTGGACGTACATGTTGCCGAACCCAAGCCTCTCCATGTTCCAACCGAAGACGCAGAACGTGCAGAAGAAGGAGGTGCATGCGACCGTGACGTCGTCCCAGCAGTCAAACGGGCCGCCGACCCACTGCGGCTCGGTGACCACCACTCTGAATCTTGTTGAGGCTGTCGATCTTGTCGATGCCGAGGCGGTGAGGATGGCCGCTGCTTCTCGTTTCTGCGACTCCTCGTCTGCTATGAGCTCCATTTCAGGCTCGGCCTCGGTGGTTATCTTCCTGCCTAGCGGGCCGTAGACGGTGTAGAGCACAGCGATGACTGGCGCGGCAATGCCGACGCCGATGCAGGTGTTCTCTGCCCAATCCGGCCGAGTATTGCTCGTCCACCCCCAATAGAGAGCACACAACACATACTGAGCAAAGCAAGTCAGGTGCAGCAGCACGACGACGATGGCCATGTGGGCGCGCTCATGCGGCCTCCTCGTCGAGCTCTTGCTGTAGGCCATCCTCAGGTCGATGGCGTCCTTCCACGTCCACCGGCAGAGAATTATGAGGTGATGAAAGATCCTTGGATGCTGATAGAGGCACATGATGGTGAATAGAGCGTTGAGGACTTGGTTGAGGATCTCGGTCCACCTCTTCCTCTGCGAGCTATTGGGGATGGCGTCGTCGAGGAGGCCGACCATGAGGAGGCCGAGGACGATAAGCCCTGCGGCCACGAAGACCAGCCAGACGAGCATTGCCATGTTCAATGGTGTTTGATCCAATTCTTGAAGTACTGAATCAAGAACTGCAAGTTGATCTTTCGGACGAACGGCACCCTGAACCTGCGCCGCCGGGCTGCGGTGGCCGCAACATCCTGAGTCTGAGAATTCGGGTTGTGCGACGAGCCCTGCCTCTGCGTGGGATTCCGCCGGAGGTAAGTAAAGGTGGAAAGCCTGCCCACGAATCCGAATTTCACAAACCAATCTTTGGCGGGCTGAGCCTTGAGGAAGTCGAGGAACCGCCGCCTGCGCGGGCAGTGCTCGAT
This sequence comes from Agave tequilana, assembly GCA_038442645.1. Taxonomy (NCBI): domain Eukaryota; kingdom Viridiplantae; phylum Streptophyta; class Magnoliopsida; order Asparagales; family Asparagaceae; genus Agave; species Agave tequilana. The sequence goes on from JAVJIF010021256.1 coordinate 3,215, forward strand.
CAGTCCCCGCTCGACGCCTGGGATGTAGATGGGGATGAAGTCTCTGAGCTTGGTGCTCGCGCTTCTGACTGGTTTCATCTCTTCTTCTTTCTTCTCGCCATTTGCAGTGGCTTCCATCTTGGTGCTGAGAGATGAAGAACCTGAAAGAACAAAATTGTGGGATATGAGAGGATTTGATGCAAGAAGATGAAACAAGAAACAAGCAAGAACTAATTAATGCTAGCTAATTCAATCAGTTTCAGTTTGATAATACTTATTAATATTTATGTGTTTGATTGTTGCTTCTCTGTTTTGATTCTCATCCATTCTTGTTCCTCTCTTTTATTTCCTTTTTTTTTTTTTTTTACCTGGTCTTTTTTTCATACTAGGATGTTATTTACTTTATATGTTTAATTTAATTTTTTTCCTTGGAATTTCCATCCTGTATAAAGCCAAAAACTGAATATTCTGCTGCTTCATTTATTATTTTTTTAGAATTATTTACTGTCCCAATCCAAACTTGTTCATTACTTATGAACACAAATCATCTACTCAAATAGAGAATAACCCTAAAAATCCCAGTATTAAAAAAAAATTCCAAAACACAAAATATGTGATTTATTTAAATATTTTCTCTTTTGGTGTGTTATTGTGTTTCTCTGGCATAAACAAATCATTAAATGAAAATCAATGAAAACCCATTCGGCATGTAATTATGACAAGAGAAAGAAGAAATGAAGTACAAAAAATTCCTTGTTTAGTTGATTTTTTTTGAAAACATATTTTCTTAGAAGTCCAGAACACAAAGGAAGTCTTCTCAAAGTAGAAAATTCTACGCGTATGCGTCCAGCTTTTCCAATTGAAGAGTTGACAAGAACTTGCCAAGAAACTCAACATTTATGACTCACAGAAAAACCACAAAGGGGTAGTAAAGTTCCAAGACAATTATAGGGGTCTAAACAATATTTTCCGTGACACCCAAAGATTACCAAGATAAAACAAAGCTTCACGGATAAAATGATGAGCACCTCTTGATCTTTTTAATACCCAAAATTTCTTTCAGAAAAAAAAAAAAAACAACCATATATATCATCAACTTAAAAAAATCTTATTTAGACCCATTAATTGAACTTATTATAACCAAATCTTTACAGAGAAAATACTCTCGAATGCTAACTATTGAGACCCATGTGACACTGCATAATCAAAGTAAAAACTTTAATGTGAGCGTAATAAAATAAAGTAAAAAAAAATAAGACATAAATAAAAACTTGAACCTACGAGCTCCAATAACTTATTACAAAATCGTAACACTTGAGCTAGACATCAAATATGTTTATATTTACAAGCATTAGACTTTTAAAATTAAAAAAAATTATGTAAAAATGTTAAATTATAATACATGTTTTGTAAGTTTTTATAAAATTCAATATGGGCATGCTTACCGACACTGGGCTCCACGTATATCCCCTTGCACACAATAAACCAATAGTGAGAAGAAAGAGTACCTCTTGTATATGTGAAGGAAAGAGAGAGAGAGAGAGAGAGCTCTTCCCAAGGTCTTCCAAGCTCCCGATGGCGTTCCCTCTCTTCTCTCTTATTTATATAAAGACACAACACCACAAGCTAGATGAGTTGTGGTGTTGGCTTTAGCTTACCAAGTTTCTCTCTCTTCAAAATTTATTGATAAATGGTGATGTTTGGGGTCAAAAGTGGAGCCAGTTCCTGTGTCTCTCTTGCTCAAAATCTTGAAAGAATGGGTCAGAGAATTGAGGAGGTGGGAGCCCTGAAAAGGGCAACATGCAGGAAGTTAATTCAATTTTTTATTTGATGTTTAGTTTGACAAATATTGAGTTTTGATAAGGAAAAGAATGTTTCAAGCGGTTGACTCTTTGACCGGACCGTCACTGTTGTCACGGTCCGTTCCATGGTGGTGCTGATTAATGTAGTCTACCATTCTTGACTATTCAATTCTTTTTTTTTTTTTCCTTTGTTCCACCGTTTAATAATCTAGTCTAATTTAATTACATTGACAAAGTCTACTTGTAGTATGAGAGAAAAATTGAGCTGGACTCACTAGTTATTGGCTAGTCTTCCATCATGTTGTTATCAGGTGAGCTTTCAAAATTGACGTCCCCTAAAGACTTAATACATTATTTGTTATTCATTTTATTTTATCGAAATTGAAATATGTTAATGATATAATTTATTTATTTACCACTTATATACCACCAATGTGTGATGTTGGGTCTATCATCGTTTCCTAAATAAAACCCTACACTGTGAGATGAACAAAAACTCTTATGTATTATCAATCTTAGTAGAAAATAATATTTGATAATAAATTATTTTATTCCACTAAATTGGGTGAAAAACAAACTTATATGAGCTGAGACATGCAAAAAAAAAAAAAAGTCCCTATTCATTATTTTAGATTTGATTAAAATTACAAAATATTACAATAATATAAAAATATTTTATACTAAATTGATAGTTAAGGAGAGTTTTATACTCATTTGAGAGTTCTTTCAACGAAATGTTGATAGTACAGGAGGATTTTTTTGCAATTTATTCTATTATAATTTTGAAGAAGCAAATAATAAAAACAATTAAAAATTTTAACGAAATTATTGCTTTCTGACTGATATCAAATTAAACTATTCAAGTGTTTTGACTGTAGATCCTAGCACCTCCTGTATGGACTAAGAGAAGAAAGACTGAAGACTTAGATGATTCTATTAATTACCAACTAGTTTTATTTTATACATCAATTATTGGCAACTACATTGTAAGAGCATAATGTGATCTCATGTCGGAGATTTTTTTTTTTTTTTTTTGCAACAAAAGGCCTGACAGAGGAAGTGCTAGGGTCAAGTTTGGCTGCAGACTAACGAATTTTTTTCTTTTTTCTTTAAAATTTTAATTTCATTTGTGAGGTATGTTTTCAAATTGTGACAGGATCATTCTTATAATTTGCATGGTGTTGTAAAACCCGTGAAATATAGCACTGAAAGGGAGAAATTTAGAGAGAGATGTATAAAGAAAAATTCTTATTCATTTCTGAAGTGTACATAAAATAAATTAGGAAGCGCTTATTTATAAAAAAAAAAAAAAACTTTGTGGTACTATGCAGTCACTATTTGCATGCTGGCGCTACCGCTTACATCATCGCACGTTAACTTTTAATGTGCTTGGTTGGTGGCAGCCATCTCATTTGTAACTCCCCCCCTTGGATGCCACCATTGATGATGCCTCATTGAAAACCTTATTAGAAAAACCCAGTGGGAGAAAATCATAACGAAAGAAAAAAGAATATATCATCTTTGTATACGTACTCTATGTTGCCTCATTAAAAACCTTACCGTAAAACCCTGTGAGACAAAATTATAGTAAGAAAAAAGAGTATAGTCACATAAGTTTTTCCTCAAGTTGACATGAATAGTTCTTCTTCATAAATCTCGTAGATGACGTATCCCTATATCACGAATAAGCTTTCTAAAAGTTGTAGTGGGAAGTGCCTTTGTGAAGAGATCTGTCGAATTATCACTTGATCATATATATTGAATTTAAATTTTCTTATATTTTTCAAGCTTTTCGCTGAATGAGGGAACTTGGGGGTATGTGTTTGGTTCGGTCACTTTAATGAATCCTTCATCTTTTGAGCGACGCATGCAACGTAAATCTCTATCGATTGGTAATTCACAAGTTGATTGGATGTGTTGAGTTACAAATCTTAATCATACACATTCTCGACTTATTTAATGGAGTGTTATGACTTCAGCATAATTAGAAGAAGTGATAATAAGTATCTGCTTTTGTGAATGTCAAAAGATCGTCGTACTTCACATATGAACACGTATCCTATTTGAGACCTGATTTATGTCGATCTAATAGGTAACTTGCATCTGCATAACAATATCCTCTGGAATAAAACAAACTCAAATTAATTGTTCCTCGAAGATAACGAAATACATGCTTAATTTCATTCCAATGTCTATGTGTAGGATATGAGCTAAATCTTTCTAATAGATTAGTAGTAAATATTATATCTTGTCGTGTACAATTAGCAAGATAAGTAAGAGCTCCAATTGCGCTTAAGTATGATACTTCAGGCCCAAGGCCTCTTCATTATCTTCGCGAGAGCGAAATGGATCATTTTTCACATTCAATGATCTAACAACCATTGGGTACTTAAATGATTTGTTTTATTTGTGCTAAAGTGTTTCAAGAGTTTTTCAGTATAATTTGATTGATGTAAAAGTATTTCACTTTGAAGGTGCTCAATTTGTAAACCAATACAATATTTGATTTTTTTAAAGTCTTTTATTTTAAATTCATTCTTTAAGTACATTATTGCTTCTAGGATTGCTTTATGAGACATAATGATATTCAAATCATCAGCATAGACAATAATGATAATGAATCTGAATGTTGTTTTCTTCATAAAAACACAAGGACATATAAAATTATTTGCATAACCTTTCTTTAACAAATATTCACTTAGGCGATTATACCACATACAACATGATTACTTTAACCCATATAACGATCTTTGTAATTTGATCGAATATAACTTTTTGGGTTTTAAACTTGATAGAGTGATTTTCATATAAATATCGCTATCAAGCGATCCAGATAAATAAGCTGTAACAAATTCATAAGATGTATTTCTAAATTTTTAGAAATGATAGGCTGATTAAATATCTAAACATAATTCATTCATTACTGGAATATATTTTCTTCATAATCAATTTCAGGTCTTTGTGAAAAATCTTATGCAACAAGTCCAAATTTGTACCTCACAATCTCATTTTACTTGTCGCGCTTTCGCCCAAAAACCCATTTGTATCTGATTGTTCATCAAATGTGTATATTTTAGTCACATGTTCATTTTTATTTTTTATTAAATATTACTATATAATACTATTTTTGTTTAATATGTACATGCCTCTATAAATTGAAGAAAGAAAGAAAAAGGTGATTAAAGAAGCCCAAGAGCCCATCAAGCCCAAGTAATTCAGAGATAATCCTAATCCTAATAGGAGATAAAGGGAAAATTTACTTTTAAATCTGGTTGATTAAACTCCAAGTCAAGGATAAAAGGGATAGAGTCCAAATTAAACTCGGATTAAGGAGTAACTTGCTTCTCAAGTTATCTAGAATGATAAGTCTCTTCCAAGTCAGAGTTCAAAAGAAGATTCTGAAGATATATTTATTGATGAATGGACGAGATGAAGCCCTATTCCAAAATGCAACACCTGACTCCACAAATCTGCTGCATTTTCTTAAGTAAAGTCGCGAGAACGCGGCTATCTTCTGGCAGCGTGCGTGGCGGTTAGGTGTATAACTTCGACCAGGACTCTACTATCTATTTCTCCTATAAATACAGATGCAGAGGCAAAGGAGAAAGGCATCTCAGAAGATCTAAGTGTAGGCTTCCTTTAGTTTTCTCTTTCTTTTCGAATTTAGTTTGTATTTTCTAAGTTTTAAAAGCAAGAAGAAAATTTGTAAGAAGAAGAAGCTTTTATAATTGATAGTGATAGCATCAAATAAAGGTTCTTTATTCTTCCATCTTCCTATTGTTAATTATTTGCTTTCTTCTTTATTTGTTTTTGTTTTACTATTTCATGCAATCTTTTTGTATAATATGCTTAGTTTAGATTACACCTTGAGTAACTAAATCCTCTTTCATGACTTACTAATATCACCACCTGAACCTATAGTATTAAATAAATAACCCAATTAAATTCTATGCATACTTAAACAATAGATTTATCTTGAAGGCACATAATGATAGCAATTAGATCAACTATTTGCTAGTACTTTTTAACTATTTTTTTAATTTATACTTAACAGTTGTCTTGATATTTAATGTTAAATTTTAATTAGTGTTATTTCAATTAGAATCTTATTATTTGACTTATGTATTTTACTTGAATCCTAGGATAGATTATCATGTTTAGGGTTTAGCCTGAAGATAATATCTAGTTGATTTTATTGTTGGCCCAAAGACCCATTACTCTAGTTTTGATGATTATTAACTCATGTAGTTATAGTACTAATGATCTTGTATTCATATAGTTTCAGATTTGCAGTCAAGATCTTAGTCGGTATTTAGCTTCAATAAAAGATTCGAAGTTAAGTTTTAAAGATAGCACGTATTGATTCAAGAGCTCGCGCTTCAAGATTACATCAAGTACTCAAAGAGGAATCTAGCTCGTGGATCAAGTTTGGACCAAGTCAAGATGGAGAACAAGTTTTCAAGACTTATGTCATATTTGTAAATATTAAGTTTTATTTTAGATAAAATATAAAGGATAGATTAGTTGTGGAATGCTCAAGCTCATATACGCACACACAAAATTTACATGCGTTTTCAAAAGAATATTTTTATTTTAGAAAATATCGTTTTTGTTTTGAACTTCAAAGAAGATATCTTTATATTTCATGAATAGAGTTCATCAAAATAAGTTTTACATGTTTTATATGTATATTAGATTTCATCTATATACATTGTTGGTTCAAATGTTTAGAAAAACTTATTTGATGTTTATATATCATATGTTTGAGTTTTGTTTAAGTCAAAACTTTGTTTAGAGCTTAATAGTTTAAAATATAGATATTTCATCTTATATGTGTACTGGATCATATCCATACACACGATGCTTCAAAAATGTTTAAAATATCTTATTTTTTTATTTGAACAAGTTTTGGAAAAACTGTATTTTCATTAGAAGTTTGGTCTTTGAAAAATACCGTTTTTGTTTAAAGCCTTAATTTCTATATCACAAAAAAAATTCAAAAAGTTTGTAATATATGTTGATTTTTGATCATATTTGTACTTCAGAGTATTTCAATGAACTGATTTTTGTGAATTTTATATGATTTTATGGGATTTTATAGGATGTTAAAGGCCAAGTTTTAATCCCTTTAATATCCCAGACCCGGGCTTCTGGCGGTCGATCGACCAGTCGACCGAAGCAGAAGTCGGTCGACCGAGCGATCGATCAATGTGCACAGAAATGTGTAGAAGACCTGGCTTGAGGGCAGGTCGACCGGGCGGTTGACCGATCCAGAGAGTTTACTCTTTGGATCTAGCCCCGCTTGACCGAGCGGTCGACCGGCTAGAGAGCTTTGGTCTCTGGTTCTTGCCTCAGTCGATTGATAGGTCTTTGTCCTGGGTGTGGTCGACCGAGCAGTTGACCGGCAACCCCAACAGTCATAAATATGACTGTTGCCCGGTCGACCGACCGATCGACCAATAGGACATCTGGCCTAGGGTTTTGCCCTAACGGCTAGTTTTTGTAGCTCTATAAAAGGGAGCTGTTTTGGTTAGTTTTCTACAAGATTTTGGAGAAATTTTAGAGCCAGTTTTTCCCTTCTCTCTTAAGGGAGAGTTTTAAGAGTATTTTCAAAAGAGATTTCTTCACACAAGCTTGAGCCATCTATTGCTATATCAATTCTCTAGGGATCCTTATTTGTGAGCGTTGTTTTTGTGATCAAGAAAAGTGATCACATGTGTTCCACCCCTTGTATTGGGAAGTTGTAAGAGGTATGATCGGCAACATATATTACATATATATTATCACATTACCATGTTTATTATCTAAATAAATCATATTAATAAGTCCTATTTTTCTTTATAAAATGCAGGCCCATTGCTAAAGGATAAGAAAGAGAAACGAGCCCAAAAGCCCATCAAATTCTGATTTAATTCAGAATTAATTCGAAATCAGAAAATCAGGGTGGATCATGGCAAATCAAAGAGATTGAAAATCGGTTAAAATGAATCTTCCCAAATCAGGTGGTTAAAGCCAAAGATCAAAGGCTGATTCGTCAAATTCTGGAGCTGAAACGGAAAAACCAGCAGGAGATAAAGGGGAGTCACCAAACGAGCGAGACCCACCAACCTGGTGTGGCCACCTGGCCACATCATGGCCGCAAAAACATAGCCATAGCCGTGTTTCCGCGGCTTCTTAGGATTTGTTGGGGGGAGCGTTTGCTCCCCCTATCTTTGTACGACCTCCCCGTTTGGTTTTTGCCTATAAATACTGTATTTTTCAGAGAAAAAGGGACCGAAAATTAGTTTAAGTTTTTCTCTTTGTTTTTAAAGTTTAGGTTCTTTATTAGACAGCATAGACAAGTTGTATCTCTGTTTTCTAATTTGTAGTTCAGTTCAAATACTAGTAAGAGAGAGGAATAGAGTTATTGTAATCTGAAGATTAAAGTGACATCAATAAAGGATCAAGCTTTCTCTTCTTCCACTCCAATTCACGGATATGTCTTGCTTTATTTACATGTTTTGTTTTTTATCTTCCATGAGTAGCTAAATTTATTTCTGGGCTCACTATCGTCCCTCTATTCGATCCCTCTTCTTTTGAATGGCTTTGATGTAAAGACCCAATGGAATCATATGCATGCCTAAACTAAGCCTTTCTTCTTTGAAAGTGTTCTTGAAGGCATATGAGGATGGGTTTGGATTTATAAACTTCTACTTCTTTTAGAAACATCACTTGAACTTGTTTTTATTTTATACTTGAAAGACTTGATGATTTAACATTCAACTCAAGATGATTTCTTAAGAAAAGAGTTAACTTTTCCAAACTATCTTATCTGCCTTGCTTAAAACCTTCTAAAATCAAGCTTAAGCTTTTACCAATGATCAAGTTGAGGCACTAAGAATTTCAAGAGATGAACACATCGTTGAGTAGTGAGATAGTGAGCCCAGATCTTCTTCTTATATTAAAAACAACCAAACAATTTTCAATACTTTTTAAATATCACCTTTTCCAAAGCCTTCTCTAAGTTTGCAATTTTTCTTTTAATCATTTTCCTTACTCTCCATTTTCTCTTTCATTATAAAAAAAAACAAACACCATTCTTTACTTTCTAAACAAAAACACCGAAAAGTTTTCATCGCATTCCTCCCGTGGACACGACCCGTTAGCCCAAAGCTAGACGGTAATTCTTATCACTTTCATTTTACGATCAATTTTTGGCGTCGTTGTCGGGGAGGGAACGGTGTAATTATTTTCTAACAAGTTTGGTGTCTTATTTCAGGGACGTTAAGATTCAGATTTAGCACTCAATCTTTGCAGGAGAAGACTTGCTATTCTGTGCCCCTACTCTCGAAAGTAGGAAACAGAATTTCAAGAAATTGTAGCGCAAGTTTGAAAATTTATAGACTACTAAAAAACTTTTTTTTGCAGGACATATTGCTTGCAAAAATAAAGTTTTTTTGTGTTATTATTCTTACTATATCTAATATTTACAATCCCTGTTTTTAATCCAACAGTAATCTAAGTGATTGTTAATTGCTTAAAAAACATTTAGACTTGCATTCTAGGCATTTGTCTAATTACGTTTATTTTAAAATTACTGTTGAAGATAGCTGGAGACAAGGTACGTATGCATAGCATATAGTTTAGGAAACATTCTTGGGTGATATTTGCTTTTGAATATTACTTTTCTATATCTTGCACACTCTGCGCAATCAATTCTAAGGGTAAAACCCAAATCAAGATAAGATGAGAAAGTCATTACCCTTTCTTAGCCCACAAACCATATCCAAGAACACACAACCTAAGCCTAAGTAAAATTTGATAGACATTGGCCTTAGGGACATCTCGAACTCACTAGAAGATTATCCTAAGGGGGAAGGTATTAGAATTTGACTCCTACCAAATCAGTTTCTAAGAAAGGGATTGAGGGGCGAAACCCCGAAGGCAGGTGGTTTGGCTTAATTAGGCCCGTCACTTTTGCGTGGATACCTCTCACCAATCTTGCCCTGACCAGGCAGATTAACTTGTGGTCAAAGTCTGTATTATACCTCCTAGGACAATCAAGCAGTTAGGAGTTGTCTAGGTTAAGGTTACCTTAGACTAGGCATGGTTGTTTTTCTTATTGACTATTGGTGAACTTGTTTGTGATTGTGTTTCTGTATGCAAGTGTGGTCAAGAGACCCTAATTCATCTAGGTTGACTAGAAACACATCACCACCCAAGTTTGAACTAAGACCAGATCCGGTCATGGCTCAACTGACATCTTTGCAGGATAGGTTCTATCCCATTAGAATCTCACTTCCATCTTGCATCAACTTTCATCGATTAGTGAATATAATTTTGAGCTCAAGCCTCAGTTCATCAACACACTCCCCATGTTTTATGACTTAGAGTCTGAAGATGCTTATTTCTTCATAAGAGAATTTGAGGAAGTATGTCTAATGATGGAAATCTCACACCTTGTAGATGATGTTATTAGGTTGAGATTTGTCCCTTTCGCTCTTAAGGACATAGCCAAGAAATGGCTTTACAGCTTAGCGGCCAGCTCCATCACATCTTGGGATGGTTTCATTAAGGTCTTCTTGAAGAAATTCTATCTAATTCACAAGACCGCTCTCGTTAGAAAAAACATCATGTAGTTCAAGCAAGAACTTAGTGAACCGTTTTGGAGGTATTTTGAATGCTTCAAAGACCTCCTTGTCCAATGTCCTCATCATGGAATAGAGAAATGGCGACAATGCCAAATTCTTTATGACGGTTTAGACTATTCTACCAAGACCCTCTTAGAAAGCATATGCTAAGGGGGATTCTTACAGAAGGATGAGAATGAAGGATGAGATTTATACGAGAGTCTAGCTGAAAAGACCATCCAATGGGAACCTACTATTAAAACCTCGAGGAACTCAAACTCCATCTCTTCAAAAGGCGGTCTCCATTCTATTGAATCATCCATAGCTAACGAGGCTAAGTTAGATAACCTAGTGAGAAGACTGGAAGGTTTAAAAATTAAGGAACCAAGTCCAGTCAATCAAGTCAGCCCAAACTAATTTCCAACTCCGGGCTATACTTATTGACAAGCCATGGATCATGTATTTGAGGAGTGTCCTATGTTTCAAGCTCAACAACACTGTCCAGAATCGATGAATGTGGCCTTTTCTAGGCCGAATAATAATCCTTATGCACTAACGTACAATCCTGGCTGAAGAAATCACCCGAATTTCTCATGGAGCTAAAATAACAATGACCACTCACGGTCAAATCATGCAAGCCACTTCTATCATGCCAATAATTCTTCCAATCATAAATTCAACATTTTCAATTTCCATCATAATTCTCCTAACCATCCATCTAACTTTTCAAACTATCAACAAAACTTTCCCAACCAAGCTCCACAATCTTCTTTCGAGAATCCTCAACTAGAAAGGAGAATGACTGACTTTGAGAGAAACATGAAAGGATACATGAAGAACCAAGATTCTCTCATGCAAACTATACAGAGGCTAGAGGTTAAAATAAGCGAATTAGCCACTCCACAGAATGAGAGATAAAAGGGTAGCTTGCCTAGTCAGCCAATACCGAATCTTAGGAATTCTTAACAAGCTCATTTAGCTGAGAATCAATTATTGAATCAATGTAATGATGTTCATACATTGAGGTCGGGAAAGAAAGTTGATAATCAAGTGTCAACACCATATAATTCCATTCAGCACAACCACAATTAAGCATCCACCTCATCTAATCTTAATCCTTCCAAATCTGACGAATCTGAAGCAGATACGTCAACTAGTCAGGTGCACCAGCCTATAGTACCATTTCCTAATAGGCTGAAAAATAACAAGCAAAATCGACACATGAATAAGATAATTGAGATCTTCAATCAAGTGAAGATAAATGTGCCACTTCTTGATGCCATCCAACGAATCCTATCCTACGCTAAGTTTCTTAAGGACATATGCACCAAGAAGTGAAAGACTAATATAACAAAAAGATCTTCTTAGCCACTAACATTAGTGAGCTACTATTGGGTCCGATCCCTGTAAAGTACAAGGATCCAAGTTGTCCCACCATTGCCTGCACCATAGGACAAGCCGAGATTAGTCGTGCACTTCTTGACTTGGGGGCAAGTATCAATTTGCTCCCATTCTCAGTTTATCAACAACTCGGGTTGGGCGATCTTAGTCCAACTAGAGTCACTATCCAACTGGTTGACCGTTCAGTGAATGTTCCTAAGGGAAAAATTAATGATGTCCTTATTCGGGTTGGGGAGTTTATTCACCCCGTTGATTTTATAGTTCTAGAGACACAACCTATGTCCAATCTTAGGGCTCAAACTCCTATTATCCTAGGACGATCATTCCTTGCTACTGTCAAAGCCATCATCAATTGTAGGAATAGGTCCATGAGGTTAACCTTTAGGGACATTGTTGGCCCAAGGTTACAATCATCCGTGTTTAGTGTGTTTTGATGATTACAAAACATATTAGTTATTTGTACTAATAATATTTGTTGTTTAAGTGTGTTTCAGGGTTCTAACTCAACTAGAAGGGTTCTTCCCTAAAGGAGAGTATTTTGGACTCAAGTCAACTCAATTGGGCTCAAGAATCAAGTTATGAAGATCATATGGTGGAAAGCCCTCTTGAAGCACTTGTAGTACTTAGAACCAATGTAAGAAATAGGTTGTTAAAGTTTGAGTTTTGAAAATTGGCTCTAGGATACACACACACACATTTTTAATACAAGTTTTCAAGTTAAAGTTTTTATTTTTAAGTTTTTCTCATGACTTGACAAATATACATGACTCCAAGTTTTACAAAGACATATATCATTTTTAAATCATGTATACTCTTTTCATCATGATACTTAGATACTCTTTACTTCAAAATATTTTAAAACAAAAAATTCCAAGTCCTGCTGCTGCTGCTTTTCTGTTTCAGGCTTGACCGGCCGATCGGCCCGGTCGACCGGCGCCAGTATCAGGACGTGCACGTTTGTGCACGTCTGTCGGCCGACCGCTCGGGTCGACCGACTGAAAGCAGTTGCTCTCGGGTTTTCTGGGTCGACCGCCCGAAGAAAACTGTGTTTTCTCTTAGAGGACGGTCGACCGGACCGGTTAACCCGAGCCCAACGGCTCTTTGCCAGCAGAGCGGGCGGCCGACCGGGCCGGTCGACTGCTAGGCCTGCAAAAGCCCAACGGCTCTTTCCTCTTTTGTGCAATTCTGAAATCTGTTTTATTGATCTGTTTTAGCAGGCTTTTTCTGAGGTTTTGGAGAACTTTTTCAGGTCAAATAAGATTAAAATAAATTGTTTTTAACTTATTTCTCTCCCTATAAATAGAGGAGAAGGGTCTCTTGCAAAAGACCAAGAAAAATCCTCAAGTTTTCATAGTTTTCAAAAAGAAAAGAAAAGTGTTTAAGCTCTTCATCTCCAACTCTTTCTTGAGCTTGTTTTCAGTTGTGTTCTCTAGCAAAATCATCTCTACAACTGAGTTTTCTCACTACACTTCTTAGAGCCAAAAATCCCTTACTCATTCTATAAGGAAGTTGTAAAAGAGTGAGAGATTGTAAAGAGTTTAAGTGATCTTGTTGTGATCACTTTGGTTACTTGTTCCTCTTCTGTTCTTGTGGAGACACCTCTTCGGTAGAGGTTATTGTACTTGGTGGAGCTCGGTGCTCGGGTCTTCGGTAGACCATTGTAATCGTCCTCGGTGGATAGTGGAAACCCTTCACGGAGGTGAATGCGGGGAGTAGAGCGGTGGCTCAAACCTCGAAACAAACATCTTGTGTTTGCGATTGCCTTGTGTCCATTTTGCTTTAAATTTCTCTTGCTCTCTATTGCTTTCAATTACTTGCATGAGATCTAGTTTTCTTTCCTTTTGATATTGCCTCTAGTTTGTGTTACTTGTGATATATCTTGTGTGCATTTCATCATTGCATATTATTCATTCTTTGTTCGATCAATTCTCATACAACAAGGTTGCATTGCGCACCTCTAACCCATTCAAGGGGAATTAGGAGGAAGGAGTTCAGAACCTCTCACGGGGTATTCGGCTCTTAGTCTTATTTTGAGAGATCGTTGCATCATTCATCCATCTTAATTTTAAAAAGATTATTAGATTAGCAATTACACCTATTCGCCCCCCCTCTAGGTATTTTTCAATTGGTATCAGAGCTTGGTTACTAGGCTCTTGGCTTAACAACCTTAGAGAGATCCTAATATTGCTAATCATTTCATTCATTCTCACTTAGTAAAGATGCCCGATGGTATTAAGACGCCCCGTAAGTTTGATGGACTTAACTTTCCCATATGGAAGGTTAAGATGACCTTTTTCTTGCAATCTCTAGGTAGTCGAGTTGCAAAGGCCGTGACCAAACCCTTTAGTGCACCCCCCGGTGATGAATCCACTTGGTCTGAAATAGAGACTAAAGAATTTGATGCCAATGCTAGGGCTCACTATGCACTCCTTCAAGCCCTTAATGATGATGATATAGCTAGAGTTATTCATTGCAAGTCCGCATATGAAATTTGGACACATTTGCTAGTTACACATGAGGGGACTTCACAAGTGAAGAGGGCTAAAATAGACCTTCTTCAGTCCCAATATGAGAATTTTTGCATGCAAGAAAATGAAACCATAGATGATATGGTTACAAGATTTACAAAGATCACTAATGGACTTTCTTCTCTAGGTGATGCTATCGACAACGATCAAAGAGTTAGAAAGATCGTCCGGGCTCTTCCTCCTTCATGGGAAGTAAAAGCAACCACCTTGAAGGAACTCAATGACAAGGAGGAGATGGAGCTAATTGGTCTCATTAGGAACCTCAAAAACAGGAAAGTAAGGGAGGACATGGCTCCTTCCAAGAAGAAGACTATAGCCTTCAAAAGTCAATCCACACACTCCGACGAAGACGATGAAGAAGAAGATGACGAAGAGCTCTCACTTCTTGTGAAGAACGTCCGGAGGATCTATAACAAGGCTAAATTCCAAGGAAAGAGGAGATGGCAAGGAGGCAAAGAAGAAAGAAAGATTATTTGTTTCAATTGCCAAAGACCGGGACACATTGTTGCGGAGTGCCCGGATAAAGTAAAGCCCTCCACCTCAAAGAAGCCCTACAAGAAGAAAGCAATGAAGGCTACATGGGATTCCGAGAGCGAATTCGAGGAGGAAATCGACACCGCCAACATGTGCTTCATGGCCAATGAAAGCACAAGCAAGGTAACCCCTTCCACTTCTCCTAATGATGAACTTTCCATGGATGAACTAGGAGAAACTTTTGTAGAATTATCACATAACTATGATTTTCTTAAGAAAAAGTATTTAAAAATGAAAAAGGAAAATGAATCTCTTAATCATCAAGTTTTTACTCTTTCTAAAGAAAAAGATGAATTACTTTCCACTCTTGTTTCCACCCAAAAAGATTTTGACAAATATAAGATTTCTTGTAAAGACAAGTCCCTACTAATTGATTCTAATGAGATTACCATGCTTAAAGAAAGAATAGACTCATTAGGAATTGTTTTGAAAAATTGTGAATTTGATAAGAAGAAGATAGAGGCCATGTTTCCTAAGAAACAAGCCCCTAAGAAAAATGTTTACCATGCTCATGCTCATGTTCATACCACACAACCTTTACATCGTGGCAAACCTCCAAAACATGCTCACACTTCACACACACATCATGCATTCATGTATGGAAGAGTGTTCTCATGTACACATTGTGGGCGGAAAGGGCACTTAGCTAATTTTTGCTATGATAGACTAAGTGCATCTTGTCATAATGTTTGGGTTCGAAGCACTAACTTTCAAGGACCTAAGAAAATTTGGGTACCAAAGTCAACAATTTTGTTAAATGATGTAGGTACCTTCCAAGGCCCAACGACGTAGAGGATTGTGGTATCTTGATAGTGGTTGCTCAAGGCACATGACTTGGGACATCAACAACTTTGCAACCCTATCAAGATACCATGAAGGTGGCACCGTCACCTTCGGAGATGATGCCAAGGGTAAAATCATCGGTATCGGTAATATCAAACTTAGTACATCCCCTTTAATTGAGAATGTTGTTTTAGTTGATGGCCTCAAGCATAACCTCTTGAGTGTTAGTCAACTTTTTGATAAAGGTTTTGATGTAGTTTTTGATAATGTAGCTTGTAAAGTAATTGATAGAATTTCTAATACTTGTGTGTTTTCCAGTTTTCGTGAAAGTAATGTTTATATGATAGATATGTCTAATATGTCTTGTAATATTACTTGTTTAAAAGCCCTCGATGACGACTCTTGGTTGTGGCATAGAAGATTAGGCCATATTTCATTTGACCATATATCTAGGTTAAACACAAAGGAAATGGTGAAAGGTATTCCTTGCTTGAGTTTTGAAAAGGACCGAGTTTGCGACGCATGTCAATTTGGAAAACAAACTAAGTCTTCTTTCAAGTCAATTAAGGATATCATGACATCACGTCCTTTGGAGCTAATTCATATGGATCTATTTGGTCCTACACAAACCAAAAGTCTAAGTGGGAATAGATTTGCATTTGTTTTGGTTGATGACTTTTCACGGTTTACTTGGGTTTTCTTTCTTGAACACAAAAATCAAGCATTTTCATATTTCCAATCTTTTAAGAAAAGAGTTGAAAAAGAAAAAGATGTTTCAATTTTAAGAATAAGAAGTGATAGAGGAGGTGAATTCATTAACCTACCCTTTACCACTTTTTGTGAAGAACATGGAATTAAGCATGAACTTTCTTGTCCTAGAACTCCACAACAAAATGGAGTAGTTGAACGGAAAAATCGAACTTTACAAGAGATGGCTAGGACAATGCTAAGTGAATATGGTCTACCATATTATTTGTGGGCCGAGGCCGTAAATACATCATGCTATATATCAAATCGTGTTTTCTTGTGTAAAAATACTTCAAAAACTTCTTTTGAAATGTACTTTTCTAGAAAACCAAATGTTTCATATTTCAAGGTTTTTGGATGCAAATGTTTTGTTTTAAATACAAAAGATAATTTAGGAAAATTTGATGCTAAAGCTTATGAGGCAATTTTTGTGGGTTATTCTAATACTAGTAAAGCTTATAGAATCTTCAATAGATCATCTTTGACTATTGAGGAATCTATACATGTTAAGTTTGAAGAATCTAACTTATTGTTAAGAATGTTGTAGAAATAATTGCTTTGGATGAAGGCTTGGAGAAAGTGACCTTGGAGGATACACCTACTATGGGAGACAAGCCAAAGGATGATGAAGGAAGTGAAGCTAAAGTAGAAGAGGCTCAAGGAAATGAGATTCAATCAATTGAAGTGGAGCCTACTCAACAACTTCCAAAGGATTGGAGATACAATCCTCATCATCCCAAGGATCTCGTCATAGGTGAAGTATCTAAAGGGGTAACTACTCGCTCTAAACTTCATGATTTTGTGGACACTATGCATTTATTTCTCATGTTGAACCCAAGAACGTCCTCGAAGCCGAGGCCGATTCATATTGGTTGCTAGCCATGCAAGAGGAACTCAATCAATTTGAGCGCAACCAAGTTTGGCACCTTGTTCCTAGGCCCCACGATAGACCAACAATTGGTACTAAGTGGATCTTTAAGAACAAGTTGGATGAATCGGGCAACGTTGTTAGGAATAAAGCTAGGTTAGTTGCCCAATGTTACACTCAAATCAAAGGAATCGATTTTGAAGAAACCTTTGCACCCGTAGCACGGCTTGAAGCCATACGGATGACACTAGCTTTTGCCTCATATAAAGATTTTAAATTGTTTCAAATGGATGTCAAAAGTGCTTTTCTAAATGGTTTTATTGAAGAGGATGTGTATGTTGAAAAACCCCTGGGTTTGTTGATCCTACACATCCGGATTTTGTGTTTAAATTAGATAAAGCTCTTTATGGTTTAAAACAAGCCCCTAGGGCTTGGTATGAAAGACTTTCCTCATTTTTAATTTCAAATGGTTTTAAGAAAGGTAAAATTGACACAACTTTATTTACAAAACATGTGAAAAATGATATTCTTATTGTGCAAATTTATGTAGATGATATTATTTTTGGTTCTACTAATGAATCTCTTTGCCAAACTTTTGAATCATGCATGAAGGATGAATTTGAAATGTCTATGATGGGGGAACTCAACTATTTCCTTGGACTCCAAATCAAGCAAAGGAAGGATGGATCTTCATCAATCAAGCCAAGTACACAAAGGAACTCATCAAGAGATTCAGACTTGAAGGCGCTAGAGTGAGCAAAACTCCCATGGCAACAACTACCAAGCTTGACAAGGATGAACAAGGTAAAAGTGTAGACATTAAGCTTTATCGTAGCATGATAGGTAGTTTATTGTATTTGACGGCTAGTAGGCCGGATATTATGTTTTGTGTATAACTTTGTGCTCGTTTTCAATCATGTCCTAAGGAGTCTCATTTAGTAGCGGTAAAACGCATTATTAAATACCTTAAGGGAACAATTGAAATGGGTTTGTGGTATCCGAAAATCGGATTATTTGAAATGAAGAGTTTTTCGGATGCCGACTATGCGGGTTGTAGGGTAGATAGGAAGAGCACAAGTGGAACATGTCAATTCCTAAGTAATTGTCTTGTATCTTGGTCTTCCAAAAAGCAAAATTCGGTAGCCCTATCAACCGCCGAGGCGGAGTATGTTGCAGCCGGAGCTTGTTGTGCACAAGTTCTTTGGATGAAACATACTCTCCTTGACTATGATTTACATTTTGATCATATTAAAATATTTTGTGAAAATACTAGTACTATTCACATGACAAAGAATGCAAATCAACATAGTAAAACCAAATACATTGACATTAGGTATAACTTTCTTAGAGAGCATTATGAGAAAGGTGATATTGATATTGATTATGTTTCTGCCGATTTTCAACTTGCCGATATTTTTACTAAACCTCTAGATTATGCTAGATTTTCATTTATTTGTGGTGAGTTGAATATTTGCATTATGGATTCTTAAAGATAAATTTTTCTTTAATATTTTGTTTGCTTTGTTTAACCCTTTTTGATGTATGACAAAAAGGGGGAGAAAAAGAGTAGTTGTTTAAAAAGAATAAGTTTGCTATTTTTAAGTTTGTTGTTTTTAAGTTTTTCAAAAACTATTGTGTTTTCAATGCCTATGTTTCTTACTTCGTATTGTCATTCTTTATACATAGCATTGTTTGAGGGGGAGCTTTCCAAGCTCTTCTTCCATTTTTATTTAAATAACGTATATGTTTTGTCATCATCAAAAAGGGGGAGATTGTTGGCCCAAGGTTACAATCATCCGTATTTAGTGTGTTTTGATGATTACAAAACATATTAGTTATTTGTACTAATAATGTTTGTTGTTTAAGTGTGTTTCAGGGTTCTAACTCAACTAGAAGGGTTCTTCCCTAAAGGAGAGTATTTTGGACTCAAGTCAACTCAAATTGGGCTCAAGAATCAAGTTATGAAGATCATATGGTGGAAAGCCCTCTTGAAGCACTTGTAGTACTTAGAACCAATGTAAGAAATAGGTTGTTAAAGTTTGAGTTTTGGAAATAGGCTCTAGGATACACACACACATTTTTAATACAAGTTTTCAAGTTAAAGTTTTTGTTTCTAAGTTTTTCTCATGACTTGACAAATATACATGACTCCAAGTTTTACAAAGACATATATCATTTTTAAATCATGTATACTCTTTTCATCATGATACTTAGATACTCTTTACTTCAAAATATTTTAAAACAAAAAATTCCAAGTCCTGCTGCTGCTGTTTTTCTGTTTCAGGCTTGACCGGCCGACCGGCCCGGTCGACCGGCGCCAGTATCAGGATGTGCACGTTTGTGCACGTCTGTCGGCCGACCGCTCGGGTCGACCGACTGAAAGCAGTTGCTCTCGGGTTTTCTGGGTCGACCGCCCGGTCGACCGCCCGAAGAAAACTGTGTTTTCTCTTAGAGGACGGTCGACCGGACCAGTCGACCCGAGCCCAATGGATCTTTGCCAGCAGAGCGGGCGGCCGACCGGGCCGGTCGACCGCCAGGCCTGCAAAAGCCCAACGGCTCTTTCCTCTTTTGTGCAATTCTGAAATCTGTTTTATTAATCTGTTTTAGCAGGCTTTTTCTGAGGTTTTGGAGAACTTTTTCAGGTCAAATAAGATTAAAATAAATTGTTTTTAACCTATTTCTCTCCCTATAAATAGAGGAGAAGGGTCTCTTGCAAAAGACTAAGAAAAATCCTCAAGTTTTCATAGTTTTCAAAAAGAAAAGAAAAGTGTTTAAGCTCTTCATCTCCAACTCTTTCTTGAGCTTGTTTTCAGTTGTGTTCTCTAGCAAAATCATCTCTACAACTGAGTTTTCTCACTACACTTCTTAGAGCCAAAAATCCCTTACTCATTCTATAAGGAAGTTGTAAAAGAGTGAGAGATTGTAAAGAGTTTAAGTGATCTTGTTGTGATCACTTTGGTTACTTGTTCCTCTTCTTGTTCTTGTGGAGACACCTATTCGGTAGAGGTTATTGTACTGGTGGAGCTCGGTGCTCGGGTCTTCGGTAGACCGTTGTAATCGTCCTCGGTGGATAGTGGAAACCCTTCACGGAGGTGAAGGCGGGGAGTAGAGCGGTGGCTCGAACCTCGAAACAAACATCTTGTGTTTGCGATTGCCTTGTGTCCATTTTGCTTTAAATTTCTCTTGCTCTCTATTGCTTTCAATTACTTGCTTGAGATCTAGTTTTCTTTCCTTGTGATATTGCCTCTAGTTTGTGTTACTTGTGATATATCTTGTGTGCATTTCATCATTGCATATTTTTCATTCTTTGTTCGATCAATTCTTATACAACAAGGTTGCATTGCGCACCTCTAACCCATTCAAGGGGAATTGGGAGGAAGGAGTTCAGAACCTCTCACGGGGTATTCGGCTTTTAGTCTTGTTTTGAGAGATCGTTGCATCATTCATCCATCTTAATTTTAAAAAGATTGTTAGATTAGCAATTACACCTATTCACCCCCCTCTAGGTGTTTTTCAGACATGACTAGAGAAGTCAGTGTCTTCAACCTAGGAAAGCAACCCCGTGATGTGGAGGATCAAACATTTGAAGTTAACTTTATTGAAAACTTAACAAGTGAACACAGGAAATAATTGGAAGTAGAAACTGTGTGTGACTTCGGGTTAGAGTCTGATGACTTTAATCTTAATCAGGTTATTGAGTCTGCTGTGAATTGGCCTCAAACCCTATTCACCAAATATGGAGCCAACAAATTTGACTCATCCTTCCAGTGAGCCTTCCTCTTCCTTAGAATTAAAAGCCTTACTTGCGCATCTCAAGTACGTCTATCTAGGCGAACAAGAGACCTTTCCTGTCATCATTGCCTCCCATTTAAACGACGAGCAAGAAGAAGATCATAATGCAATTCTAAGAAAACATAGAGAAGTCATTGGTTGGACTATGACTGATATAAAGGGATTGAGTCCAACCATAGTTCAACATCGCATTCATCTCAATGAAGATGCAACACCTAAAAGAGACCCGCAGCATAGGTTAAACCCTATAATGCAAGAAGTTGTTCATGTTGAAATTATGAAACTTTTAGACAATGGGATAATCTATCCCATTTCTGATAGCCAATGGGTCAGTCTTGTCTACGTGGTTCCAAAGAAATCCGGTTTCACCGTAGTGAAAAACGAGAATAAAGAGTTGGTCCAAACTCGACTTCCCATAAAGATTCGAGTTTGCATTAACTATAGGAAGCTTAATGCTATAACTCATAAGGACCTTTTTCCACTTCCCTTCATTGATCAAATGCTTGAATGTTTGGCGGGCACGAGTATTATTGTTTCTTAGATGGTTACTCAGGGTATAATCAGATTCCTATTACTCCTGAGGACCAAGAAAAGACTACGTTCACATGTCCATTTGGGACATTTGCTTATCATCGAATGCCTTTCGGCTTATGCAATGTTCCAGCAACGTTTCAACGTTGCATGTTGAGTCTTTTTTCTGATATAGCGGAACGATTCTTAAAAATCTTCATGGATGATTTCTCCATCTACGGAGATTCGTTCACTCAATGTCTCTACCATTTAGAACTTGTCCTCTAACGTTGTGCTGAGAAAAATCTGACAATAAACTGTGAGAAATGTCACTTCATGGTAAGACATGGAATTATCTTAGGTCATGAAATCTCCAAGAAAGGAATTGAAGTTGATAGAGCCAAGATTAAGGTTATTGCTAAGCTTTCTATGCCCAAATGCGTGAAGGATATTTGATCCTTCTTAGGACACGCCAGTTTTTGCCAAAGATTTATCAAGGATTTTAGCAAGATTGCTAGACCCTTGACTAATCTGTTAGTTAAGGACGTGTCCTTCACTTTCGATGCTGAATGTATGAATTCTTGAGAGAAGCTTAAGAGAGAGCTTATTTCTGCACCAATCATATTTGCACCGAATTGGTCTAAGCTGTTCGAAATCATGTGCGACGCTTCTAATTTTGCCATAGGCGCTGTCCTAGGACAGCGCATTGATAATAAGCAGCACATGATTTATTATTCTAGTAGGACTCTCAATGATGCTCAATTAAACTACACTACTACTAAGAAGGAATTCTTGGCAGTAGTGTTTGCCTTAGAGAAATTTCGTCCCTACCTACTAGGGTCCAAAACTACAATTTTCACCGATCATTCTGCGCTTAGGTGCCTAATGATGAAGAAGGATGCCAAGGCTCGATTCATTCGTTGGATCCTCCTTCTTCAAGAATTTGATCTCGAGATTTGAGACAAGAAAGGCGTAGAAAATGTCGTTGCTGACCATCTCTCACGAATCCCAAATTCTCCATGCAACGAATTACCCATAAATGAGGACTTTCCTGATGAAAATCTCTTAGCTATCTTTAGAGAACCTTGGTTTGCTGATAAGCGAATTACTTAGTCACAAACCAAACTCTGTCTCATTGGTCTAAAAACGATATATACCAGTTCTTATCTCAAGCCCGATATTTCTTTTGGGAGAAACCGTATCTTTTTAAGTACTGTTCTGACCAAATTATTAGGAGATGTATTCCCGATGAAGAGATTAAGAGTGTTTTATCCTTTTGTCACGAACTTGCATGCGGTGGACACTTTGGTCCCAGCAAGACTGCTAAAAAAGTGCTACAAAGTGGGTTCTATTGGCCTACTTTGTTCAAAGATGCTTATGAATTTTACAAGACGTGCCCTACATGTCAGATGGTAGGAAGGATCTCAAAACGAGATATGATGCCCCTCAGCCCAATTCTAAAAATAGAACTCTTTGATGTTTGGGGCATCGACTTTATGGGTCCATTTTCTAAATCATTGGAAACCAATACATATTAGTTGCTATGGACTATGTGTCCAAGTGCGTAGAAGCCATTCCTAGTAGAACTAATGATAACAAAGTTGTCATAAAATTTTTGAAAGAGAACATTTTCTCACGCTTCGGAACCCCTCGTGCTATCATCAGTGATAATGGTACTCACTTTTGCAATAGATCCTTTGAAGCTCTTATGTGAAAGTATGCCATAACTCACAAGTTGTCCACACTTTATCATCCTCAAACCAGTGGGCAGGTTGAGCTCTCCAATAGACAAATCAAGCTTATTTTGGAGAAGACTGTGAACCAAAATCGGAAAGATTGGTCCACCGAACTTGTAGACGCCTATGGGCCTACAGGATCGCTTTCAAGACGATTCTAGGGATGTCTACTTATAGGTTAATCTTTGGGAAGGCTTGCCACCTACCTGTTGAGTTAGAGCACCCGGCCTTATGGGCAATCAAGCAGTTGAATTTAGACTTGACTAAGACCGGTGACCTTCAGAAATTACAAATTTCTGAATTAGAAGAGTTGAGAAATGAGGCCTATGAAAATGCTAAGATCACTAAAGATAGAGTTAAGATTTTTCATGATAAACACATTATAAGAAAAACTTTTGTCCCTGGATAAAAAGTCTTACTCTATAATTCTAGGTTTCATCTTTTTTCAGAAAAACTAAAATCAAGATGAACTGGATCATTCGTTGTAAAAATCGTGTTTTCACACAGTGCTGTAGAGATCAATGAAACTAAGGGCGTGTTTGGATGTAAGGAATTGGTGTGAAGTGAGGAAGTGGGGAAGTATAATTGCTCATTTCCCTATCTATCCAAACACCGGAAAAGGAAAATAAGAAAACCCCCATTTCCCTTTTTCATCTCTCTTTTACACAACCATTTTCTCACTTCCTGAGTGCTACAGTTAATTTTGTGGTCATGTAAATCTCATTTATAATAAGTTATAGTATAAAACAGTTAATTTTTTGGTCATGTAAATCTCACTTGCATTCTAATTACAATCTATTTTTATTTTTCTTAATTAATTTTTATTTTAATATTATTTGCGGTCAACTTTGTGGTCAACTTTTTCACTTCCACTTTTCATTACCATCCAAACACCGGAAACGACAAAACATTTTCCAAACCACACTTCCCAACAATCATCCAAACACCAGAAAACTTACTACTCATTTCTCTTTTTCCTAAAGGAAATAAATCTTACTTCCTACTTCCTCACTTCACACCAATTCCTTAAATCCAAACAGACCCTAAGAATGGAAATGACTTTAAGGTAAATGGTCAACGTCTTAAACCTATCTTGGAATCGATGCCGGTAAATGAAACGGCTATGGGTCTTTTTGACCCAGTGTATCAGTAACTTTCCTCTTTTCCATTTTATTTCATGCTTCTATACATTTATTTCATACATTGGGGACAACACATGAGATAAGTGTGGGGGAGGGCTCTAACATGATTAATATAACTAAAAAAAAGAAAACAAAGAAAAAATATATATAAAAACAAAAAAAACTTTTTGAAAGCTTAGATCAATATTTTTGATATATTTTTTGTAAGAAATTAAGTCAATTTTAAGGAATAGGAAAATCATAATTAGGATTTCTTATACTTGATCAAATTAAGATAACTTGTTTGATTTTCAGGGTTAGGAAGAAAATTGATGAAAGTAATTTAGTTTTGATTTTTTTCTTAAGAAATATGCACAATTTATACACTTTCACACTTAGGGTTCAAAGACAAAAATTCTTATGCCTTATAAAAAAAGAAGAATATATATATATATTATATATATATATATATATATATATATATATATATATATATGCAAATCTAATTATTGATTAGCTAGGTGCTTTGGCCTAAGCAAGCCTTGGTATTTATGCAAAAGATAATTAGATAAGTTTGAAAAAAATATATATAAATCCTCTGATTAAGCTGGGTATTTGTGCCTCATGAAGCATAAGTATTCACGCCTAAAAGGGGTACATTTTATAAATAAAAACCGTTGGTTTCATGGCCTTGTCTGCTCGAGTATTTAAGTCCTTAGGGGTGTTTTCTCAACTAGTGCCCTAAGACTGTCTAGTTTGGGTATCACCGACTAAAGGCTCGTTACATAGGCAGATTAGAAAGCCTAATGGAATTGAGGAATAAATATCACCAAAAATAAATATAAATAAGGCATAGGAGTTAATATTAAAGAACCCTTAGTCAAGCTTCACGGTCACGATGGTGCATATGACTCAGGATAAAATAATAGAGTAGATGAGAAATACAATTTGACTCCTTACTTTGATTGATGACATATTTTTGAATAGAGACGAAGTTTAGGAATGAAAAGTTTGATATTCCTATAACTTATAGATTACTTTAACTCTCACAAATATACTTCAAATATTTTCTCTTTTCAAAATGCTTTTCGAAAATATTAACATTTTTTTCTCTTTCTTTATGGATTTTGTGAGTGCAATCCACTGAAAACCCTCATGAGACAAAACTCCTTTAAGGATAACCTAGAGGTTTAACGGCTTGTTGCACATACTCAGTGCAATCGAGTGACATGCGAAAGTGGTCTAATAATTGATTAGGATTAGTTTTGATGTTTTGCTCGAGGGCGAGCAAAAGATAAGTATGGGAGTGTGATCGGTCACATATATTGCATATATATTATTACATTACCATATTTATTATCTAAATAAATCATATTAATAAGTCCTATGTTTCTTTATAAAATGCAAGCCCATTGCTAAAGGATAAGAAAGAGAAACGAGCCCAAAAGCCCATCAAATTCTGATTTAGTTCAGAATTAATTCGAAATTAGGAAATCAGGACTGATCATGGCAAATCAAAGAGGTTGAAAATCGGTTAAAATGAATCTTCCCAAATCAGGTGGTTAAAGTCAAAGATCAAAAGCTGTCAAATCCTAGAGCTGAAACGGGAAAACCAGCAGGAGATAAAGGGGGTCACCAAATGAACGAGACCCACCAACCTGGTGTGGTCACCTGGCCACACCATGGCTGTGGAAACGCGACCATAGCCGCGTTTTCGCGGCTTGTTAGGATTTATTGGGGGAGCGTTTGCTCCCCCTATATTCATACGACCTCCCCCGTTTGGTTTTTGCCTATAAATACTGTATTTTTTAGAGAAAAAGGGACCAAAAATTAGTATAAGTTTTTCTTTTTATTTTTAAAGTTTAGATTCTTTGTTAGATAGCATAGATAAGTTGTATCTCTATTTTCTAATTTATAATTCAGTTCAAATACCAGTGAGAGAGAGGAATAGAGTGATTGTAATCTGAAGATTAAAGTGACATCCATAAAATATCAAGCTTTCTCTCCTTCCACTCCAATTCACGGGTATGTCTTGCTTTATTTACATGTTTTATTTTTTATCTTCCATGAGTAGCTAAATTTGTTTTATGGGCTCACTATCGTCCCTCTCTTTGATCCCTCTTCTTTTTAAATGGCTTTGATGTAAAGATCCAATGGAATCATATGCATGCCTAAACTAATCCTTCTTCTTTGAAAGTGTTCTTGAAGGCATATGAGGATAGGTTTGGATTTATAAACTTCTACTTCTTTTAAAAACATCTCTTGAACTTGTTTTTTCATACTTGAAAGGCTTGATGATTTAACATTCAACTCAAGATGATTTCTTAAGAAAAAAAAGTTAACTTTTCCAAACTATCTTATGTGTCTTGCTTAAAACCTTCTAAACTCAAGCTTAAGTTTTTGCCTATGATCAAGTTGAGACACTAAGAATTTCAAGAGAATAACACATCGTTAAGGAGTGAGATAGTGAGCCCAGATCCTCTTCCTATTTTAAAAACATCCAAACAATTTTCAATACTTTTTAAAGATCACCTTTTCTAAAGCCTTCTCAAAGTTTGCAATTTTTCTTTTAATCATTTTCCTTACTCTCCATTTTCTCTTTTATTATAAAAAAACAAACACCATTCTTTGCTTTCTAAACAAAAACACCGAAAAGATTTCATCGCATTCCTCGTGGACACGACCCGTTAGCCCAAAGCTAGACGGTAATTCTTATCACTTTCATTTTACGATCAAGGTACGACCTCGGCAAGCTAGTGTGTTTGCGTATGTTATTCTTGCGGGAACAAGTGAGGGACTTGCAGGTCCAAGAGTTCTTGAGGAAGCTCGTTGTAGGTGTGCGGTACCGAGTGATCTTGCGGGATCATTTTTAGTGGAAATCCTTCATGTTGAAGGCGGGAACGTCGAGCAAGTATGCTCGAACCTCGAAATAATTCTCCCTTGTTTGTGATTGCTCATCTCTCTCTCTCTCTCACTTGTCTTTATATCTTACATGTGCTTATTGTTTATATCTTTTACTTGCTATATATTTCTTGTGCTTAATTGTTATGTACTTAGGATTGTTTGCTCCCACTTGTATTCAACCTAGAGAGTCATAGTGGCACCTCAACTCTTAATCTAGAGGAATCTTGAGGAGATAGTTCAGAGCCCTTCATCAAAAATTCGGCTACACTCTTTGGTTATACGTTGTGTTTTAGCATATATTTTTAGTTCGCATAAATAGTTTTTAAATCCGCATTAGTTTTGCATTTGATTAGCTTGTCACCTATTCAGCCCCTCTAGCTGACTTACAATTGGTATCAAAACTTGGTACTCTTGATTTGGGTCTAATAACCTTGAGTTAAAAATTCTCATTTAGCTAATCACAATATTTGTTTACACACACATATGGATTCCATGACACCTCCCATGTTTGACATTCTTAACATCCAAACTTGGAAAGTTAAGATGTTCATGAAGCCCTAGGGATTCATTTTTTTTGCCACTATTAAAGATTCATATTTTATAAATGACAAAAACCTTGAGGCTAATGCAAAAGTCATCCATGCATTAAAGAGTACCCTAAATGATGAATATTTATCTAGGGTTGCTAACTTTGATTCGGCTTTTGTAGTATAGAACACCATTATCTCCCTTGGTGAACAAATGCAATGCTATATGAGGAGTGAGTCGGACAGTGGAAATGCTACTTCCAACATGTGTTACATGGTCCAAGGAGATAACCCCTTAAGGTAAATTTCGAATTCGAGATTAATGAAGATGTTGACATGCCATATGATGAACTTGCTATGTTTTGTCAACAACTTCTTAAAAAAATATGAAGTGTTAAAAATGAAAATAAATGTTTGAAAAATGAAAATGATTTGGTTTCAAAATAAAAAGATTCTTTTCAAAATAAATTTAAAATTATTTCAAAATAAAATGAATTTTTGAAAAAGCAGAATGTTTCTTTGACTTCAAAATGAATGAAATTTTTGAAGGAAACAATTCGTTAAAAAACAAACTTATTTTTGTGGAAAAGAAAAAAAATTGTTTTAAATGAAAATAAATCCTTGAAAAAGAAAATTATTTTAAAAGAAAAAGAAAATATTTCTATTTCTAAAAAAAAAGATTTTGTGTTTCATGTCTCTTCTTCCAAAATTAATAATGATATTTCTATTATGAAGAAGAACATTGATTGTTTGGGCTCCACTTTGAGCCAATGTGCATTTAAACACAATAAATTAGAATCTATATTTCGCAAGAAACAAGTTCCACACATTCATGCACACTCTACATGGCATACATCACATGTACATCATGCTCACACTCACACCACTCATTTGTACGCTAGAGTGTACAAATGTACACATTGTGGCCTCAAAGGCCATTTTGCAACAGATTAAATTCTATAAATTTTGCTAATAAAGATGTTTAGGTTCCTTATAATACTAATCCTTAAGGACCCAAAAGAAATGGGTACAAAGTTTCCCACCTCTTGTGTTTGATGTAGGTGTGGGCTCTCATATGACGTGAGAGGGTTGGTGCCTTGGTAGTGGATGCATGAGCTAGATGAACATACCCAATTGATGCATCACTATCAAGAAAGTTTTGGTGGGAGGACCACCTTGGTTTGGAGACTTAGAGAATAGTTCATATGACTTGGTAACTATCTCTAAACTTTCATGTTTGTTTACATGCTTTTTATCATTAATTTCTTAGCATATTTTGATTTTAATGCTCATTATGTTAAATGCAATATTATTGAGATACACCCATGTTCATATGAATTCATATTTTTTGTTCTCACTATTATTTAACTACTATGTATATACTAGTTATAAAAGATGTGCATTTAGCCTAATAGTCATGTTTGTTTTATGCTTCATGTGGTGATTACTTGTTTAGATGTAGTTTTTGTTAAAACTTTTGTTTATATTTGTATAAGTAACGAGCTACACTTGATTATTATATTTGAGCTTCATTGCTCACTTGTACCTATACATGTACTTGTACAACTTAGTTTTAATGATTCTTATATTTATGCTTGTTTTTCTATTCTCGTACATGTTTTGCTTCATGTATATGTTATTTTTATCTAAAACTAATAGATGTACATGTATATCCTTGAGTCACCTCACTTCATGCAAAATTCTATTTTGAACTCATTTGTGCTTGAGATATGTATGTATACTTTTAATTTCGACAAACATACATATACCTTGATGCTTGTTTAATTTTGGTGAAAATTTTAGTTTTGATGATTTTCATGTTTTTAATTAAAGAATTTTATTTTTGTTTTGAGCTTTATTGATTATTTTCATGAATATGCTATTCACATGATTCTCATGCACTCATATTTCTTGTGTTTACTCATGGCCTTATTTTTATGAGCTAATTTTTGTGCCTTATTGCCTTATAGATTTTGAGTGACAATTTTTGTGTACGTAGCATGCTTCATGGGATATATGATTTAGTTTCATATTTTAAAGGATGTTTAACTAGTTTTTCAAAAACTCTTTCAAACTAGTCTCTTGATTCTTCAATTGATTGAGGTTTCAAATATGTTTAAATATTTTCAAATCATATTTTTAAAAACCCCTCCCAATCTACAGGTAGTTGGTTGGGCGACCATGCCTTGTGTGCCTTATTGAAAATCTATTTAAACTTGTGCATGATAGGGTGGATAATATGAGTTATACACATGATCTTCATTTTGTTCCATTTGTTGTATACTCATATTTTAGTTTCTATATATGTATGCACCAAATTTCAAGTGGTATTTTCATTCTCATACATACATATATATGATTTAGATTGTACTTATTTTATCATGTCATATATTTTACTTAAGCACAAAAGGTTTATGCTCAGCTTGACTTAATTCTAAATGTTAATTGGTATGCTTTACAAGCTTATGTATTGATTTCAATTGGTATTTTTTTTTGGTATCAAAATATATTTCATGTTTTACCTTCAATTAATAGCAAAAACTTACAAGCTAGTTTCACTTATAATTGATATCAGTTTCACATTCAATTGGTATCAAAATCTGCTATTGGTATCTTAAAAATTTTGTTTATCTATAAGTGGTACCAACATTTATTTTAGCAACTACAATTTGATTTCATTAGTATCATAATTTATTTTGTTGACTACAAGAAATTTTAAAATTTGTTTTAAGTATTATCAAAAATTTTCAAAATTTATTTGATAGGTAATACTTATATGCAAAGGGAGCTTAACATCTCCTCTATATATAGATTCATGTTGAGTATATTTTACATATTGAGGAGTTTGACCTCTCTTCTTTATGTGGTACATATGTGTAGGGGGAGCTTAAAATCTCCGTATATGCATTGTATGTAATACTTATGTGGGTTAGGGTCTGTTCATCCCTTTCTCCATGTAATGCTTGTATGCAGGGGGGAGCTAAATTAACGTCTCACCTCTTCATGAATGTATATCGCATATACATTTATAGCGTTTGTTTACCTTCACCTCTTTGTTGATGAACTGACAAAAAGGGGGAGAAGAATTTTGAGAGTTTATATGCATGTTTTATATTGTTGTTTATGCATATATGTTGTTTATGAGCTTTTATTAAATATCTATTTGTTTATTGCTATGCATGAGTTAAGGGGAGCTTTTTTGAAGCTTATCTTTAATCCATGCCTATATAACTCCACGAGTCTTGTCATCATCAAAAAGGGAGAGATTGTTGGCCCAAAGGCCTATCACTCTAGTTTTGATGATGATTAACTCATGTAGTTAAAGTACTAATGATCTTGTGTTCATTTAGTTTCAGATTTGCAATCAAGATCTTAGTTGGTATTTAACTTCAACAAAAGATTCGAAGTCAAGTTTTAAAGTTAGCATATACTGATTCAAAAGCTCGCGCTTCAAGATCGCCTCAAGTACTCAAAGAGGAGTTTAGCTCATGAATCAAGTTTGGACCAAGTCAGGATGGAGAAGAAGTTTTTCAAGATTTGTGCCATGTTTGTAAGTGTTAAGATTTTGTTTTTAGATAAAATGTAAAGGATAGATTAGTTGTGGAATGCTCAACCTCATATACACACACAAAAAAAATTTATATGTGTTTTCATAAGATTATTTTTTATATTAGAAAATATCGTTTTTGCTTTGGCTTCAAAGAAGATATCTTTATATTTCATGAATAGAGTTCATCAAAATAAGTTTACATGTTTTATATGTATATTAGATTTCATCTATATACATTGTTAGTTCAAATGTTTAGAAGAACGTATTTAATGTTTATATATCATATGTTTGAGTTTTGTTTAAGTCAAATTTTGTTTAGAGCTTAATTGTCAAAAACATAGATATTTTACCTTATATGTGTATTGGATCATATCCACATACACTATGCTTCAAAAGTGTTTATAATATCATGTTTTTGTATTTGAACAAGTTTTGAAAAAATCGTATTTTTCATTAGAAGTTTGGTCTTTGAAAAATACCGTTTTTATTTAAAACCTTAATTTCTATATTATAAAAATGGTTTAAAAAGTTTGTAATATGTGTTAATTTTTTATCACACATATTAGTATTTTAGAGTACTTCAATCCACTGATTTTTGTGGATTTTATGGGATTTTATGGGATTTTATAGGATGTTAAATGATCAAGTTTTTATCCCTTTAATATCCCAGACCTGGGCTTCTGGTGGTCGACCGACCGGTCGATCTAACCAGAAGTGGTCGGTTGACGCTAGAAGTTGGTTGACCGAGCGGTCAACCAATGTGCACAGAAACATGCATAAGCCTTGGTTTGAGGGCCGGTCGACTAGGCAGTCGACCAATCCAGAGAGTTTACTTTCTGGATCTGGCCCTGGTCCTCGGTCGACCGAGCAGTCGACTGAGCGGTCTTGCCTTGATCGACCGATAGGTCTTTGACCTAGGTACGGTCGACTGATAACCCCAATGGTTATAAATATGACCGTTGGCCGGTTGACTGTTGGCCGGTCGACCAGCCGGTCGGACCGACAGGTCATCTAGCCTGGGGTTTTGCCCCAACGGCTAGTTTTGTAGCTTTATAAAAGGGGGCTATTTTGGCTAGTTTTTTTATAAGATTTTGGAGAAGTTTTAGAGCCCGTTTTTCCCATAGCTCATAGGGTTTTTCTTCACTTATTTTTGAGCTAAAATTTTCATATCAAGAGGAGAGTTTTTAAGAGTGTTTTTTTTAAAGAGATTTCTTGAGTTTTCCTCTATAAATCTATCTTGTTTTCTCAATAAATTTGAGCCATCTATTGTTATATCAATCCTCTAAGGATTCTTGTTTGTGAGAGTTATTTTTGTGATCAAGAGAAGTGATCACAAGTGTTTCACCCTCTTGTATTGGGAAGTTGTAAGATGTGCGACCTCGGCAAGTTAGTGTGCTTGCGTATGTTGTTCTTGCGGGGCAAGTGAGGGAATTGCAGGTCCAAGAGTTCTTGAGGGAGCTCGTTATAGGTGTTGCGGCACCGAGTGATCTTGCGGGATTATTTTTAGTGAAAATCCTTCATAGTGTTGAAGGCGGGGACGTAGAGTAAGTGTGCTCGAACCTCGAAACAATTCTCCCGTATTTGCGATTGCTCATCTCTCACTCTCTCTTGTCTTTATATCTTGCATGTGCTTATTATTTATATCTTTTACTTGCTTGATATTCCTTTTGCTTAATTGTTATATGCTTGGGACCATTTGCTCACAATTGTATTCAACCTAGAGAGCCATAGTGGCACCTCAACTCTTAATTTAGAGAAATCTTGAGGAGATAGTACAAAGCCCTTCATCGGGAATTCGGCTACACTCTTTATTTATACGTTGTATGTTAGCATATTATTTTTAGTTTGCATAAATAGTTTTTAATTCCGTATTAGTTTTGTATTTAATTAGCCACCTATTCACCCCCTCTTGGTGACTTACAATTATTTGTTTATGGTGGTAGATTATTAGCAGGTTGTGATCCTTTTTTACACTGATCAAAACCAAACTCTTTTTTAACCTAATCATTTTATTTAAATTCTGCAAACAAAAGAATAAAGTGTAAGAAAATAACAATACTGAAACGCTTCTATCGCATCTCTCCCTGAGATTCGACTCGATAGCCCTCACTACACAGTTAAATTGCGAAGATTTAGAGTCAACACAAATCAGATAAACACTTTCCATTTTCTCTGTATTTTCTCGCAATCAAATTTTGGTGCCATTGCTGGGGAGAGAACATTATACATTATTTTCTAACTTAATTCTTCTTTGTTTGTGTGTAAAGGGATAGTTACAGGAAGTTGGAATCTACAGAGGATCTAGCGCGCCACGGAGACACTGTCCTAGAAGGCAGAACACTAGAGGCTTCAGGAAAGTCGGACAAATGTGACAATCGCAGAGCAAATAACGCAATCTTAATGAGTTAGAGTTTCTGGTTTCTCCTGTAGTTATTGAATTCAAGTTCTGTATTTTTTGCAGTTGTTAGATTTAACTGTAACTCATCAGGATACTCTTTCTAACAATACAATAACTTGTGATTGAAATTTAAAAATCGGATAGACTTGCATCTAGGCATTCGTCTATTTTTATTTTAAATTTTCAATTTTTGTCGAAGAGTGCTGGAGATAGAGGTAAATTTGCATAGCATCTAGATAAGAAACACTTGTGGTGATTTAATTGCTTTGAGTGATACTATTCTACTGTCTTACACACTTGCACTAAATTGACTTAAGGGCAAAACACCTAACAAGATAAGATGGGGAAGTCAATACCCTTCCTTGGCCCACAAACAACATTTCATTTGCACTCAAAACTAAAACCTAATCTAAAATTTGAATAGGTGTTGGCCTTAAGGACTTCTCAGACTTACAGACTTACTGGGGGATCGACCCAAGGAGGAAGTTGTTTGAATTTGACTCTTATCAAATAGTGACTAGGTAGGGGATTGAGAGGCGAAACCTCGAAGGTTGGTGATTTGGCTTAATTAGACAGGTCTTGGATAGATACCTCCCACCAATCTTGCAACCTACCAGGCTAATTAACTCGTAGTCCAATTTGGTAATATACCTCCCACAGAAAATCTAAAGTTAGAGTCGTCTAGGTCTAAGTCTACCTTGGAATATGCTTGGTTGATTTTGACTTTAACTTTGAATTTTTTTTGTGTGATCCTGTTTGCTATTGATTGTGTTGTCAGCTTGATCAAAAGACCCAGCTACATCTAGATTAACTAGAAATATTTCACCACCTAAGCTCGACCCTGAAATGGCACAAACAATATCCTTGTAGGATAGATTCTATCCTATTAAGTCATCACTTCCATCTTACATTCAGCTTCCCAATGTCGACGACAACAACTTTGAGCTAAAACCACAGTTCATAAACACTCTTCCTAAGTATCACAGGCTAGAGTCGAAGATGCATATTTCTTCATAAGAGAATTTGAAGAGGTATGTGTTATGATGAAGATGCAGCAATTAGGAGACGATGCCATCAAGCTACGTTTTGTCCCTTTTGCCCTAAAGGACCTAGCCAAGAAATGAATATACAGCTTAGCGGAAAACTCTATCATATCTTAGGATGATTTTGCAAAGGTCTTCTTAAAAAAATTCTACTCATCCATAAGATCGCCCTTATTAGAAAAAAACATAATGTAGTGCAAGGAAGAACCTAACGAACCTTTTTGGAAATATTTCGAACGTTTTAAAGACCTTCTTGTCCAATGCTCTCATCATGACTTAAAGAAGTGACGGCTATGCCAAATTTTCTATCATGGTCTAGATTATTAAAATATGACTCTCCTAGAAGCCATGAGTCAAGGGAGATTCTTGAAAGCAGATGAACACGAAGGGTGGGAAATATATAAAGACCTAACGGAAAAAGCCCTCCAAAGGGAACCTACTCGCGAAGAGTCTAGGACTACGAACCCTTTTTCTTTAAAAAAAAGATCTCCATTCGATAGAGACATCCATAGCAAATGAGGCTAAATTTGATAGTATTGCTCGAAGACTAGAAGTCTTAGAAACTAAGGACCCAGTTCCGGTAAACCAAGTCAGCCCAACACATTCCCCAATTGTGAGCTGCACTTACTGTCAAGTTATGAACCATATATTCGAAAAGTGTCCGATTTACCTTGCTCATTAAATGTTGCTCGAACATATGAATGCAGCTTCACAAGGCCCACCAACAATCCCTATTTGCAAACCCTACAATTCCAGTTGGAGAAATCACCCAAATTTTTCGAGGGGCCAAAGCACGAATGATTAACCTAGGCCCAACTTTTCCAAAAATTTTCAACCATCTCAGTGTCAACAAACTTTTCTCAACCAAATGCCACAGCCTACTTTCCAAAATGCACCAATGGAAACAAGACTTTCCAATTTGGAGAGAAAAGTGGACACTTTCCCAGAATCAATAATACAAGCCTTAATTAGGATAGAGAAAAATCAAGTAAGTCAGCAAGCTAATCCAATTAGTGAAATACCAAAAGGAACTCTTCTTAGTCAACCATTGCCGAACCCTATAAACTTTAGGCAAGTCAGTGAGGCTCAAGATTCAAATCAGTGTAATGTGTTTTATACATTGCGGTCGGGAAGATAAGTTGATAATCAAGTGTCAATATCAACGAACCTAACACAAGCATCCACTCCTTCTAGCTCCACTCCACCCAACTCCGTAGGTAAGTTAGTCAAGCAGGTGATTAAGCCTACAACCCCATTTTCAAATAGGCTTAGGAATAACAGTAATGCACAAATAGAGAAAATATGTGAGATCTTTAATCAAGCAAAGATTCATGTGCCCCTTCTTGATGCAATCCAACAAGTCCCTAACTATGCCAAATTTCTTAAAGACATGTGCCCCAAGAAGAGAAAGATCAATGTGCTAAAGAAAGTTTTTCTAGCCACTAATATTAGTGAGCTATTGTCCAATCAGATCCCCGTCAAGTACAAGGATCCGGGTTATCTTACCATCTCTTACACAATAGGTCAAACAAAAATTAGTCGAGCACTTCTTGATTTAGGAGCGATATCAACTTACTCTCTTTCTCAGTATACCAACAACTTGAGTTGGGCAAACTTAGCTCGATTCAAGTTATGATCCAGCTAGCTGACTGGTCTGTTAAAGTTCTAAATGGGAAAGTAATCAATGTCCTCATCCGGGTTGGGAAATAATCTACCCAGTAGATTTCATTATCTTTGACACCTAACCAGTGTCAAATCTTATGTCTCAAACCCTCATCATCGTAGGGTGTCTGTTCTTTGCCATCACAAATGCAATCATTAATTGCAGGAACGGATCCATGAGACTGACCTTTGGTGACATGACTAAAGAAGTCAATGTCTTCAACCTAGGAAGCCAAACCTATGATATGAATGATCAATCTTTTGAAATGAACCTCATTGTGAATTTAACGAGTGAGTATAGTAAGGAGATAGAAGTAGAAGCTGGGTGTGGTAACGAATTGGGATCCGATGATTTAAGCCTTGATGAGATTGTCAATTCTACAATCGAGTGAGCATAGAGCCCAAGTTCAATTTATTCAGAGATAACAAGCTTGACTCCTCTATCTATTGAGTCACCCCTTCCTTAGAACTCAAAACCTTGCCTAAACATCTCAAATATGCCTACTTAGGCGAACAAGAGACTCTTTCAGTCATTATTGCATCCACTTGACTGATGAAGAAGAAGAGAACCTTGTGATAATTCTTAGAAAATATAGGAAAGCCGTTGGTTGGATGATAACAGACATAACAGGATTAAGTCCACACCGCATCCACCCAAATGAAGAGGCAAAACCAAAGATGGACCCGCAACGTAGGTTAAGCCCTATCATGTAAGAAGTCGTTTGAGCTGAAATAGTAAAACTTTTAGATAATGGGATAATTTATCCCATTTTTGATAATCAATAGATCAGCCCAGTCCATGTGGTCCCTAAGAAATCTGGCTTTATCGTGGTAGAGAACGAAAACAAATAGTTAGTGCAAACATGATTCCCTACAAATATTCGAGTTTGCATTGACTATCGAAAGTTAAATGCTGCCGCTTATAAAGACTACTTCTTTCTCTCATTTGTCGATCAAATACTTGAACGACTAATTGGCCACGAGTATTACTGTTTCTTGGATGGTTACTCGGGGTACAATCAAACCAAAGCTTCAGATGACCAGAGAAATAACTTTTACATGTCTATTTGGTACTTTCATTTATTGTTGAATGCCTTGTTCTACGCAATGCCCCACGACATTCTAATGTTGCATGTTAAGCCTATTCTCCGACAAGGTCGAACGATTTTTAGAGATCTTTATGGATGGCTTCTCCATTTATGGAGACTAATTTGACCAATATCTTCACAATCTAGAACTTGTCCTCAAACGATACACAGAGAAGAATTTGACATTGAATTGAGAAAAGTGCCACTTCATGGTATAACATGAGATTGTTCTAGGTTGTGAGATTTTCAAGAAATGGATCGAAATGGACAAAGCGAAGATAAATGTCATAGCCAAGCTTCACAGACCCAAATGTTTGAAAGATATCTGATCTTTCTTGGGACACGCCAGATTCTATCGTAGGTTCATTAAGGACTTTAACAAGATTTCTAGACTCTTAACTCATCTTTTAGCTAAGGACATGCTCTTCATTTTTAATGATGGATGTCTTACCGCTTGGAAGAAGCTCAAGATGGAACTTATCTCTGCATCTATAATTTTTCCCCCAGACT
This sequence comes from Agave tequilana, assembly GCA_038442645.1. Lineage (NCBI taxonomy): Eukaryota > Viridiplantae > Streptophyta > Magnoliopsida > Asparagales > Asparagaceae > Agave > Agave tequilana. The sequence goes on from JAVJIF010021256.1 coordinate 41,307, forward strand.
GGTCCAAACCGTTTGAGATCGTGTGCAACGCTTCTGATTTTTTTCATAGACGTTGTCTTAGGACAACGCATTAACAACAAGCAGCATGTGATTTATTGTTCAAGTAGAACTTTTAATGATGTCCAATTGAACTATACTACAACCGAGAAAGAATTCTTGGCAGTAGTGTTCACATTGAAAAATTTTCACCATACCGACTTGGGACCAAAACCACCATATTCACCAACCATTCTGCACTTTGATATCGCATAAGAAGGATGCCAAGGCCTGACTGAATCGTTAGATCCTCCTCCTTCAAGAATTTGATCTTGAAATTCAAGATAAGAAGGGCGTCGAAAATGTCGTTCCCGATCACCTCTCACGTATTCCAAACGCTCCGTCCAACAATTTGCCAATTAATGATGACTTTCCCGATGAACCACTCTTAATTACCTTTAGGAAACCATGGTTTACCAGCATAATAAATTATTTACTCATAAACCAAACCCCATCTCATTGGTCAAACTCCGATGGTGATACCTTTTACTGCCCGGACTTGGTGAGAAAATTTTATTTAAGGATAGATATTGATTCCATTAATCTAGACTTTAATCAATTCATTGTCCACCTTGACCACGGGGACCTATTGGTCACAATTGAGACTATTCAAGAGGTCACGCAGGTGCCTTCCCCTCCTCAGCACATCGCGCCCCTCCCTATAATTGAGTATATGACTTTGATGGGTGTGCGATGCACTGAGCAAGATCGTGGTCTCTAGGCGAGCACCACATTTAGAAACATCCATTATGTTGGCCATTGGATTCAATGTAACATTCTGGGTATAAACCACACAACCTGTTTTAACAGACCTACATTGCAGATTATCTACAGTCTCATGACGAGGTAACATACCGTCTGTCTCAACACCATCCTTTTGCAACCATTGTTGGCCAACTCTCAACGGACAAGGGAGCCAAGTATTCTCTACCCATCTTAGTGACTCAATTGTGTAGAAACTTTTTACCAAATGAGGCCTTTGCTAAGTACGATCACGTACTAGTTACCACCGAGTGTATCACTAGCGCCTACAATAGTTGGTTTGCATTTGATCTAGACACCTGCCGTCTAGATCGAGGATGTTCCAGCTGAGTCCTCCTCAGAGGAACAGATGGAAGAAGAGAATGACCCTGAGTTCTGGCTGCAGTCACCCCCATCAAATTCCACTGCATTCATGTCCTCCATCTGGAAGGGCATGAAAAAGATTTTCAAGGGGCAGATTAAACTCAGGCGTCAATTGGATGAACAGAATACACTCCTGGAACATATCGAGGAAATGCTTAGGCGTTCGCACTCGGCCGACCCTAGCATTTCAGACGGCCCAAGTCGGCAGAGACGGTGATATCTTTTCTTCTCCCCTATTTGTTGCATTTGTATTTACATGAATATCATTGAGGATAATGCATTAGATAGGTGTGGGGGGTGCTAACATTCTTTTTCTTTTCTTTGTCTTCTTTCCAAAAAAAAAATCCTCTAGAACCAAAAAGAATTTTGATATTCTTTATAAAAATACCAAAATGTTGTAATAATTAAGGGAACCTTAGTAAGAAATCTTTATTTTAATCTAAATAAAAAGAAATATTAATTTGACTCAGAGTTAGGAGGGATAAGAAAAATAACTCATGTCTTTTATTTAGCTTTAGTAGAATATGCATAAACTATACACACACACACTTGGGATTTGAATATCACATAAAAAAAATACCCATTAAGCTGAATAATTGTGCCTCAGAAGCATGATTATTCATGCCTAAAGAAAAATAAATAAATCTTGATTTTGTGTCCTACTCTACATGCATATTTGACCTGAAGGGTGTTTTTCCACCTGGTGCCCTAAAACCATCTGGTTTGAGAGTCATCGGTTAAATATGTGTTATACGAGTAAAGTAGAAAGCCTAAAGAAACTAAGAATAAACATCTAAATAAACATTAATAAAATTCTATGACATTCAAGTTGAGTTGAAAAAAAATCCCAAGCATATCACACTTGCACATATGCATATCTATTAAAGCAAAATAACAGAATGAGTTAGAAGTAAAAAATTCTTTTTATATTCAAATAAAAATCATGATTTCTTTTTTTATGAGGGCTAGAGTATAGGAGGACTTATGAGGGTTAGACCTAATTCTTATAATTATTCGGTCATTTTTACTCAGATAATTAAAACTTTATTTCTTGAAAGAGGTTTGCTCACAACTAATATTTTTCTTCATTTATTGAATTTTGTGGGTGCAATCCGCTGAAAACCCTCAAGAGGCATCACTCATCCTCTAAGAAAAACCTAGAGGTTTGAAATCTTGTTGCACATACTTAGTGCAATTGCGTCACCTGCGAAAGTGGTGTAATAATTTTATTGATTTATCTTTTGCTCGGGACGAGCAAAAGATAAGTGTGGGAGTGTGATTAATCTCTAAGATTGCATATTTCATATCACATTTTCACATTTATTTTATATAAAATATTGCTAATAATGGTCTTCTTATGTGTTCCTAGATCTATGGTATGGAATGAAGAAGACCCAAAATCACCATTTAATTGGTGATTAAAAACCTAAAAAGATAGCTATTGACCTTGAAGGGTGATTCTGTCAGATCTGGGTGCTCAAATCCAAAATTCAGGAGGTACAACTGATAGGGGGACAAAGCAACAGTGCGGGCAGCACTGCGCGCGCCGCTCTGGTACAGCCACGAAAATGCGGCTTTTGCTACGTTTTCACGGTAGTACTGGCGTCGTTGCGCCAGTACTTCAGTCCACGGATTGTCCCCCTGGCCCCCTTTCTCCTTATGCCTATAAATACCCCTTGGTGTTCTTCAGAAGGGATATCCAGAGTTTTGGGTTTTGATGTTAGTTTGTTTTTAAGAGTTGTAGTTTGTTTGTGTTTTCTTCTTCTTATATCTTAGTTTAGCCATTAGAGTGAAAGAGAGAGAGAGAGAGAGTGTACAAGTTGTATTTGGAGGTGACAAGCTTATACAAGTAATACTTCTCTTTCTTCTTTCCATCACTTGGTGTTTTTACTTACTTTTACTTTCTTGTCTTAGTATAGAACTTCTTTTCTTTACTTCTTCTCTCTTGTTTTTCTTACTCATGTCCAGCTAACTTTTTCATTGCATGGCTAACTAACTGCTAACCCACTAATCTCTAACAACTTGATTGATAACCCAAATGAATCAATAGTATCAAACAATCCTTATGCAAACAGGAGCTATGACATATTAAGACGAGGGTTCTAACTCTAACTTACTTACAAGTATTACTATCTTATATTTCGTGCTTAACCGTTTTTGATGATTTATAGATTATAAACCTTACTTGTTTTTGTAAGTTAAAGATATTCCTATTAATCTTTGCTGATACCATCAGTGCACTTGTTTCTTTCCTATTCTCTCCTTCAATTGGATCTTGATAAGGGAATATTCTAGTTTTGCCGTGTAAAGCCAAGTTAAAGAAAGAACCTTCATTCGATCTCCAACGTGAATAGTTCTTACTCATAAAGGTTATGCTTGCCTATGATCCATTGTGAGGCTATATCTTTAAGAAATTAGAGATTAGTTGGAGCACTTAATAGGAAGTTAGCCATGCGTTTTTACCCTTAAGAAAACTCACTTTTACAACCATCAAATCAATCCAAGAAATTCTTGAAATAATACTTGTTTTCTTTTCAATTCTTTTTTTTAAACAAAGAACTTTTTCTTTACTTTGAACAAAGAAACCGCACCAAAGCTTCGATCGCTCTTTCTCCTTATGGATATGACCCGTATAGCCACTTTGCTATTGTGGAAGAATCATAAAAGCAGTAATATCGACCATCACTCCTTTACTTATTTTTGTGCATGCTTTTTGCTGATCAGGCCTTCGGGTACCACACTTAGCTCCGGGCTTCACTACTCCATAGTAGTCTAGTTATTGCCACGTTTATATATGTGTGCTCGTGTGGTACTAACATCTCGTGCAGGTGCTATACCTAGCCTTCAGGTTGTATTTAGCCCCAAGCTTTCTATACCCAACCTTCAGGTTGTGTTTAGCCTCCGGGCTATCATGCTCTGCCTGGTAGGCGAGTTTAGTGCACAGCGCTTTCCTGCTGACTTCGCTCGAGTGTAATTACGCCGTGAGCGATAACTGTTTATCGTGGCATCGTCATGAGAGGTAACTATTCCGAGCGTCATAGCCTCTAGCGCTGTACGCTAGCCTCGCTCCAGCTTGTCTAGCTCCGCTTGATTGTTCGCTTATATGCTCGCTTACCTTTTTCATGTCTTGCTCAGCCTTCGGGCTTCACTCTTCTACCGATAGCTACTTATCACCTGTTATATGCGTATGTTTGGTATTAACACCTCTGCAGGTACTTACTATGCCTTCGGGCTTTGCCCACTTTGATTGAGAAAAGCAGTGAGAATTGTGTGTAGCCTAGGGCTAACGGGTCGTGTCCACGAAGAGGAATGCGATGAAAGCGTTTTGATGTATTATTTCAAAAGCAAAGAATGGTGTAAGTATTTTTTAAAGTGAGAGAATGGAGAGTAGGGAGATGATTCAAGGAAAACTTAAAACTTGAAAAAGGTTTTGGAGAAAGTGATTTTTAAAAGGCCTTATGAGTGATTGTGTTTGTTTAGTTTTAATAAATAAGAATCTAGGCTCACTATTCTATTGTTCAGCCATGTGTCATTCCCTTGAAAGTTTAAAATGCCTCATTAAGCTCATAGGCGAAGATTTAAGTCATGTAAAAAGAGATCAAGTAAAACTCATAAGATAGTTTTTAGAAATTAAATTTAAGACATGAAATCGTTCTTTAAGTTGAATATTAAACCATCAAAGCGTTAAAGCGAACATGGAATAAAAACAAGTTCTTTTTAAGATTTATTTCAAGAGTTAGTTCAAATCATTTCCTATCCTCATGTGCTTTCAAGAACACTTGCCAATATGCAAAGCTTAATCTAAGCATCCATATGGTTCATTGGGTTCTTTTTAATAGAGATCGATCAAGAAGAAAAACATTATAGAAGAAGAAGAATAGTGAACCCAAAAATCAATCTAGCTACTCACAATGATGAAAAAGAAAACAATGAAATGAAATAAAAACAAAGACATACCAGTAAAGTTTGATCAGAGATAAGCAATGGTGAATCCCCTTTGATTGTCACTTCAATGGTCAATTACACACTCTTTTCCTCTCTCTCACTTATTTCTAGACTGAACTACAAAATAAAAATGAGATATAACTTTTCATAAACTGCCTAATAATGATCCTAAATTCTAAAAATAAAGTAACAAACTTAAACTAGTCTTCAGCCCCTTCTTCAGTAAACATCCTGCCTTCTATAGGCAAAAACCCAGAGGGGGAGGAGTGAGGAGATAAAGAGAGAAAATGCTCCCTTTATCTCCACCAGATGACCATGAAAATGCAGCCAAATCTGTGTTTCCTTGGCCTGGATGTGGCCATTTGGCCACATACAGGGGGAGAATTTATATCGCTTGGTTTTATCCCCTTTTGTCCAGCTAGATTTCCTATTTGATATCTAATTTTGATCTGATCTTCGGTGATCTCAAGCTAACCGATTTGTATCTGAATTAACTAATTTATTTAATATGATCCTCCCTGATATGCATTGATCGTCAGTTGAAATCATCTCTATCTCCTGAATATTTGTCTCCTCTTTAATTAAGATTTAAATCAGAATTAAAGTGGGCTTTTGAGCTCATTTCTTTTCCACCTCCATTAGTAATGGGCCTGCACATTATTAAATAAAAATAAGACTAAATAACAAGATTTATTAGATAATAAATATAGGAATGTGTCAATATTTATACAATATTGGCGACCGATCACACTTCCTCGAAAGAGGACTGTGTTTAGACCGTTAGGTCTTTTAGCTACGCCTGGTAGGCGTACCTAGCGCTCAGTACTTTACCGCTAACTGCATTCGAGTGTAGTTACGTCGTGAGCACGACTTCGTCACACATGGTAGAACAGTATTCATACGCTCGCTCTGTCGTATGCATTTAGTCGTGTCGCGAGTGGTAACTGCGCCGAACGTGATGGCGTCTAGTGCTGTATGTTAGCTTCGCTCCTGCTTGTTTAACTTTGCTTGGATATACGCTTGCTTGCATGCCCGCTTGTCTAAATAATAATTCAACTATTATTCATATCTTAATGGTTGTGGAGAGTTTGAGACACGTATTTATATTATTTTCTAAACTGCAATATTTTTCTGTATTCGTACCGGTCTCCTGTATCGGTACATTTTCTTGTATTTGTACTAATTCCCTGTGTCGGTACTGTCTTTTTGTATTCGTACTGATTCTCTGTATCGGTACTGTTTTCTTACATAGCGATATCTATTGTTCTTACCACCGACATGCTATTACTTGGCACCTGACTCCTGTATGCTATCACCTGACTCCTACTTGTTATCACCCGACACCTGTTTGATATCACTTATCACTTGCCACCTAACACATTACTTCTTGCTTTGTAATTATCATATTTTGAGAATCCTGTTCCGCTATCTTATATTATATACAGTGACCTGTATTTCTAGTAGATGTACTCTTGTAACTCCTGAGCCTGTTCTGCTCTTGCTATTCCCGTAATATGATAATTGCATAATAATAAACTATAGAAAGGCCAACCTACATCAGGTAAGGGAAAACTGATGGACTCCAAGTGGTGAATATATTTACAGTAGTATTAGGTATGATGTGTAACTCTAACTTTTAGATCTACCTAAAGGCCTCCAGGTGCCTGAGGGGAGCACCAACTGCCTACCTCTTGTTATATTCCTGAATGGGCATAATATAAGACCCACCTCCTGTTTACCTCGCGGTAGATTCTAGGTTAGAACTAGAACATCCTGGATCGTGGTCCCGGGTATGTACGGGATCCATTGTAAAAATAACCCATTAGTCTCATTATCAGTTTCCAATAACAATCTCGACTTACTCATATATGGATGTATGTGTACCGGTAATATATACCTAGATATATCGATCGGATGAGTAATAATAATAAAAATAAAGTGCTAATCAATAATTCGTCATGCTACTTTGTAATTCGGTTGTATACACTCGAATTACGGTGAATTGATACATAAGGTATATAGATGAAGGTTTTCTTGCTTGGATTATTCCTTCGAATTACTTGTCTTATAAAGCTGTAAACTGAGCTTGTATAGCTATTTTTGCTTGTATTCGGTGTTACCAGTTTTATTAGTTTCCTATCGATTTTATGATGTTTTCGTAGTTTAGGAGTCAACTCAGATTATATGAACTCAGGATACAATGACGTGAGATATATATGGTATATATTTGAGGGTTTCCTTATTTGGATTATTCCTTTAATGTACTAACCTCACGGATCGGTAATTTGGGCATATATAATGGGTTTTACCACATTTACTTTACTTGCGCCTCCTTACCTACTCTTATATGCCAGTGCTCATGACATGGTTTTCAATACATGCTTGTGGCTTGAATTTATCGATACACGTATGCTTATCTATGCACGCCACTTGGCATGCACCATATACTCGTTGGGGAGTTCTGACTCCCCTGGACCTGCATGCTCAGATCTTATAGCTTGGACCGTGGTGGACTTCCTAGTGATCAGATTTGTGTAGCGGTAGCGCCATGGATCAGCAGTTGACCGTCCAGAGCCTTATCCTTCTTGCCCCCCTGGTCGTCTCTCGAGTTTTCCTTTTCTAACTTGTGAGCATCTTTTATACTGTTCATAATTGTATATCTCTTTGTATTCTCGCATTTGCAGTATCGGTGATGTAATATTCTCATAATATTGTGTCGCACCCTGTGATAACTTTGTTATTATACTCTTATATTGGAATGCATAATGCACCATGTAGTTTCATACTCTTATTCTTGCCTGTACTGATGCTTAGCATATACAACCCATTTTCTCTCCACATAATAGGGAATGACTCCTCATTATAGAGAGATTTAAGGGGTTGACCCCTCCAATGATGGAGAGATTAAGGGGTTGGTCACATCCCAGAATCCTCTATAAATAGCCATGAATAGTTAGGGGAAAAGGGGAGTTCTGGAGAGAGGAACCCAAGAAGGTATATGCTAGAGGAGGAGAATCCCTAGAAGGCACACTTGATACTTGATACTTGAAGCTGGATAACTATAGAAGGCTGAAAGTTAAGCATAAGGCTGCTGAACACATATTGTGTTGGAAGAGAAAACTCTATAAACTTAATGAGTTCAAGTTGAGTTTCTAATCTCTTTAAAATTTTAGCCGCTGATTAAGGTTTCATACCTGACCAATGCACTCCCAACCAAAGCAATAAGATTACAAGATCAAGCTTTCGGTTCGGTTTGTCAACAGAGACCAAGAATCACTCTCTACTGCTACATCAAGAACCTAGCATTAAACAAAAGGGAGATCCAACTATTCTTCCTTCTTTTGTAATCAGATTAATGGTCTGTTGTAATTTTCTTTATAATCAAATAAAGAATTTACACGCCTTCAATTTTTTCAAGGAAAAAAAAGATGGCAACTCCGCTGGAGAAAGTTTTCTCTACCAATGAGAAGGCCGTGAGCAACTGACCTCAAGCTTCTCGGATCAGCCGTCGAATCACTTATCGTCGAATTCGACCAAGAGAAGTTCGAACAACTTCTTTCCTTGGCTCCATTAGCCCCAAAGTCTCAAGCAAGACTCGCTCTCAAGTTTTTTCGGAGACTTCTCAAAGAGAAGCCCATACGCTTTTTGACAAAGCAAGTGTCTCAATCTCTCTTGTGGTTTTGACAACCTCCCATGGAGCCAACATGGCTTGTGACAACGTCTCTCAAGAGACCCGCAAAGCCAATGTCTTGGTTCGTGGCCAACACAGTGGCAAAAGTCAATGTCGCCATCAAACTCCTCCCAGGGCTCAACAAACTCAGTTTGTAGGGGGTTCGTAATAACTCCTGCGAGCCAAGCGGATTGCTGATCGTCGACGAAGACGTCGAGCTCTCCATCAATAAGCAAAAGCTGAAGACAGTGTTGCTCGTGTTAAATCGTGATACTTATGTTCACGAGCTGCGCGTTTCATAGCCAAAATGCGAAGTTCGCATCTAGCCTCAAGCTATGCAAAAATGTGAGATCTGCATCTCACTTCAAGAATGCAAAAGCCGTGTTCAGCCTAAGGCCGCGCCAGGACACGACCTTCGCGTTTCAATTCTAAAACGCGAGTGTCATGTTCAGCAGTAGACAGTGTTAAAACACGACCTTCGCGCTTCTCTTCAAAAGCGCGAGACCCGCGTTCAAGGAGGCTGGGCCAGAACGTGACCTTCACGTTTCACTTCAGAAATGCAAGGCTCGCGTCCAACCCGAAGATGCCAAGTTCAAATGTGAACTGAGAAGCCCTCACCCATATGGGTTTGAGGTTAGTTCTTCAGATATTCCTACAACAGATATGAGAGACTGCTTGGCAAGAAAGAGGAGTGCTCATCAAATCGCTCCTTAGTGCCATTGCGAACAGTTAATCTTGGCAGTGCTCTCTGATTATCACTATAACTTTTAGAATGACCAAGCCATCAGTTTTTAGCTAATTATCAAAGACTTCAAACTCAAACTCTGCCAAGAGACGGCGATCTCGCAAAAAGAAGTCATTTTCTGACGATGAGTACCCGGAGGTGACTTCCAACATGGTGGGTCCAAGCACCACACCAAGCAAGTCGAAAGGAAAGAAACTTACCCTTAGTTCTGAAGAGTCAGATACTGAATATTTCACAGGCTTGAAAGAAACACTGATCGAGTTTGAAAAAATTTACAGACGTACTCGAATCTGAACCAAAGCAATTTCCCCAATCGACTACAATTTGTTCGCTAGAGGGATTGAAACAGACGATGAGCACTCTGCCATCGTGGGATCCCATTTATCTAACTCTTATAGGGAGACAGAAACCTTCACATATATGGCTGATATTCTAGAAGAGATAGATAAAAAATTTGAGAAGCAAGCTTGAGTGCAACAGACGCAACACAAGATGCTTCAAGCTCAACAAGAGTCTATCAATGATCTCAAGAAGAGATAGCTCTTTTTCTTAAAAAGTTGAAGAAGAAGACGAAAAGTCCTAAGACTAAAGCTTCTTCCCGCAAAAGTAAGGGTAAAGAGAAGAAGGATGAAAACTCTACCTCTAAACACTATGATGGCAATAAGAAGAACTTTGGATATGAAAATCTTAAGTCTTCTTCTTCTTTTTGAAGAACCAAAGAATTCAAAAAATAATCATACCAAGAAGATGAACGAGCTTGAGAAACCCCTGGAGGCTATCTCAAATCGAAACAAACATCAAGAAGTGAGGGTGGTCAGACCATACCCGATCATGTGGGATTCAACTCCTTATCCTCTAGGTTCAAGGCACCGAATCTGTATGCCTTCAATGGCAAAGGATTGCCGAACCAACATATATACTACTCCAAATCCCAAAAAGAGAATGTAGTATCAAATGATGCTATTATGGCTCGTTTATTCATTGGCACCCTCAAGAGGGCTGCCTTTGAATGGTTCATGATGCTTCCTGCCAGCTCTATTAAGAAATGGGCTGACCTCGAGAACCTCTTCCTGACGCGATTCTTCGAAGATGATATTGAAGTATCCGTGCCAACTTGAAAGGAGAATCAATTAAAGCATTTGTGGAGAGATTTCAGAGTATGGAGCTCCGATGTCCAAGCAGCATAACATAGTCTTCACTAGTAGAGACTTGCCGCCACAACCTGCAAACCACACTCCTAGCTCAAATAGGAGTAACTCAAAGTCACGCCTGGATCCAACTAGTCTTACAAGGCGAATGAGTAGAAGACATAGTTGCAAGAGTAAAGCAGGAAGACTACAAGAGCGTGTAGAATTGAAACTACTGGGCAACGAGGTTATTTAACTTCTATGACTGTCACATTCAACGGTTACGTCTAAACAATCTAAATCATTTCATCGGTATTTGTCGTCCCCATGGCATAAAAATTCCCTAGAAGTACATCATGTACTACTCTAAATAAAGAAGTACTATCCCTGATCAAGTTCAACAATAATTTCCCTGTAAGTTCCCCACAGAGTTTATATTTCTTTAATCCCAAGTAAGACTTTAGAAGTTATATGTGGAACAACAATTTGACGCCTCCGATGGCTAAGGATAGAGGAAAAAGTTGGCTTCTAAGGCCAACAAAAAATTCTCGACAACTCATCATGCTGAGAAAAATAGCATGTCTAGCCCAACTCAAATGGTAGATGGTAAAGGCATATCAAATCCATTGATAGCAGGGAGTTTGCTAAAAAGACTATGAGACCTGATTCCAACGTCTCCCCAAAATCCTTACCAATTCTCTTGCATGGAATGCTAGGACTACAAAAAGCTGTATTCGTTTTCCCAGCGAAATGATTACAGATCAAACCTGTCACATTAACATTATACCTCTGACAATAAAACTTTCATATCCCCAGTGGATCAAACCCAACTTGTCGTTCTCTCACACAGAATGGCAAGTTCATTCAAAGTACTGTTATATTCAAAATCACACCTCTGATAGTAAATGAACTCTTATCAAGTTAACATCACACCTCTGACAAATCTGTTGGCTCAAAGGCCCATCACTCTAGTTTTGATGATGATTAACTCATGTAGTTATAGTTTACTAATAATCTTATGTTTATATAGTTTCAGTTATAGACCAAGATATTAGTAGGTGTTTAGCTTCAACAAAAGAGTTTTAAAAGCAAACGTATATTGATTCAAGAGCTCACGCGTCAAGATCGCATCTAGCAGTCGGTGGAGTCAAGCTCGTTGGATCGTGTTTGGATTGAGTCAGCTTGGAGAAGGAGTTCTACAAGATCTTGGTTTGTTTAGATTAAGTTTGTGTTTAGATCTTGTGTAAAGGTAGATAGTGTTGATATGCTCAAGTTCACACACACACAAGTTTAAAGCTTATTGGTTTCGATTTAATCAGTTTTGGATTTCATATCACAAACATAGATATATATATATATATATATCTTATATGTATATTGGATTCTATCCACATGCAAACATGCTTCAAATTTGTTTCAATATCATGTTTTTGTATTTATACAAGTTTTGGAGAAAATGACTTTTCATTTCAAAAATTCAAGTTTCAAAAAATACGGATTTTGTGTTTTAGCCTAATTTCTATATCGCAAAAATGGTTCATATAGTTTGTAATATGTGTTGATTTTTGGTCACACATATTTGTTATTCAATGTTCTTATAAGATTGAAATTGATACTATTTGAAGTTTGAAGCATACATATATAACAAAACAAATATGAGTATACAAACATAAAAATCCTTGAAGATCAAGTGTATAACTCATACCTATTACCCTATTCATGCACATGTTTAAATAGATTTTCAGTTTTGAGCATACAAGGCATGGTAGCTCATCTAACCGCCCTTAAAGGGTAGAAGTTTTCAAAAATAAGATTTGAAAATAGTTGTAGAATGAAAACACTACCATATGAAGAATAAATAACTAATTTAAAGTAATTTTTGAAAAACTAGTTAAGGATCTCTAAAATATGAAACTAATTCATCAAAACTCAACAAGCACAAGGTATATGTATGTTTTGTTAAAACTAAAAGTTTACATACATATCCTAAAAATAAACGAGTTCATAAAAGAGTTTGCATGAAGGCAAGTGACTCAAGGGTATGCATGTATATACAATAGTTTTAAACAAAATTAACATATACATGAAGCTAAACATATTTTTAAGAAAACATGTACAAAAAAAGAGAATACAAGTTAAAATGTAAGAATCATCAAAACTAGGCTATACAAGTACATCTAATGTGTACAAATGAGCAACATAGCACAAACATATAATAATCAAATGTGGCTCACTAGTTGTACAAGTATAAACATAAGTTTTAATGAAAACTACATCTAAACAAGTAGTAAAAACATGAAGCATAGAAGAAAATATAAAACAGTATGTAAAATACACCTAAGTTTTATTTTTATTTTTGTGGAATTTATGTGTATTTATAGGATTTAATTGGTATTAAATAACTTAAGTTTTAAGTCCCAGATTTCCCAGCTAAACACACTGGCGGTCGACCGGACGGTCGACCGGACCAGGAGTCGGTCGACCGGACCGGTCGATCAATGTGCACGCAAACGTGCACATGGCCAACCTAAAAGGCCGGTCGACCGCGCGGTCGACCGACTGAAAGCACCCAACTCTCGGGTGCTGGCCGATCGACCGAGCGATCGCCGGAGGCTCAATGGTCAGAAAAATGACCGTTGGTCAGTCGACCGGGCGGTCGACCGGAAGGGTATTTATGCCCTTTCCTACTGCTAACGGGCAGAATTTTGAGAGAGTTATAAATACCTATCTCTTGGGTTATTTTCTACATGATTTTTGAGAGCTAAAATTTCTATCTTTTTCAGTGGTTTAGAAAGAAGTTTTCAAAGACTTTTTGGGCTACAAAGTTTTATTTTTTTTGTTTTAAAGTGTTGGAAAAAATCAATGAAAAGAGAGTATTTGGGAATTAGTTTTTTATCTTTATTTTAACATCTATCTTGAGATTTTTTCCAAGTGTTTTTCTTTGTTAGTTTCATCCTAAACACTTTGTTTTCTCACACTTGAGCTATCATCTCTATCCTATCTATAGGATCTTATTTTTGTGAGAAAATTGATTTGTGGTCTATTGAGATCACCAAAGTTGTTTGTGATCATTGTGATCACCAAGAGTTGTAATCCTTCTTTGCTTTGAGTTTGTGTTCATCCCTCTTGTATAAAGGTGATTGAGATTGAGCTTTGTGTTCGTTGTTATCCCTCTTGTGTAGAGGTGATTGTGGTGGAGTGTTGGCTAAGTGCCTTATCCCTCTTATGTAGAGGTGATTGTGGTTGGTTTGGCTAAGTGCCCTATCCCTCTAAGTGTAGAGGTGATTGTTGTTTGACTTCGTGCCTTATCCCTCTTGTGTGAGGTGATTGTTGTTGTGCCTAGCTTCTTGTATAGAGGTTATTTTGTTAGAGAGAGTAGTTGTGTACTCCTAGTTTGTATTTGCCAAATCCTCAGTGGAGGTTCCTTGTGTGGGAGGTCCTGTGTGGACGTATAGTGAAAATCCTTCTGTGTGAAGGCGGGGACGTATAGCAGTGGCTCAAACCTCGAAATATATCTTGGTGTTTGCGATTGATCCACTCTCTTAACTCTCTCTAACATCTTGCATTGATTCATATTGCTCATATCTTATATGCTTGGTATTGTTTGTGTACCCATACTTGTGTTGAACCAAGAGAGCTTCATATAGCACCTCAACTCTTATTTAGAGGAATTTAGAGAAGATAGTCCAGAGCCCGTCACCAGGAATTCGGCTACACTCTTTGGTTACACATAGTGTGTTGTAATTAGTTTTTAATTCCTCATCATTTGTCATTAGATTTGCCATACACCTATTCACCCCCCTCTAGGTGTATTTCAAAACCATTTCCTAATCTCTAATAGAGTCTGTCAAGTTAACACTAAACCTCTGACGATAAAACTTCAATAGTTCTCCAACGAGTCCAATACCCTCTTGTCATTCTCCTCAATAAAATGACAGGTCCACTTAAATTGCTTAAATCGTAAAATCCCATTACTATTATGTTAAACAGTACACTTCTAATAGTAAATCTTTATTCCCTAGGAAAATCAATGTTTGTCATGTTAACAGTTATCTCTAACAACTCATTCCCTAAAATCCCCACCAAAATCCTGTACTAATTCCCTTCCATTGAATGGCAGATCCACAAAAACCTGTACTCACTTCTATAACAGAATGAATTAGAGATCGAACCAGTTATGTTAACATTGCACCTCTGATAGTAAGACTTTGATGTATCCCCAGCAGATAAAATCTCAACTTGTCATTCTTCTTAATAGAATGGCAGGTCTACCAAACTTACTCAGATCGCAAGACAAATCTCGGTCAAGTTAACATCACATCCCTGACTAAACTTGCTCAAATTGCAAGACTAATCCTGGTCAAGTTAACACCACACCTCTGACAAAATAAATTGCAAATTCATCTTACTGTTAAGTTAACATTATACCTATGACAGTGATCTCCTCGATTTTCTCAGTGAAAATAAGATCTTTCTATGCTAAATTAAACAACATACCTCTAGCATTCATTTTATTTTTAAGTTAAAAACTACACCTTTGACAATGATTTTCTTGTGATTTCTCCAGCGAAACCGAGGCTTTCAAATGCTAAGTTAATATCACACCTCTAATATTCATTTAACTGTTAAGTTAATACTACACCTATGACAATGATCTTCTCTCGATTTTCTCAATGAAACCGAGAAATTTCAATGCTAAGTTAAACATTACACCTCTATCATTCATTTCACTGTCAAGTTAATATTACACCTATGACAATGATATTCTTAGTTTTCTCAATGAAAATGATACCTTTTTGGTGCTAAGTTAATATCATACCTCTAGCACACATCCTTGTCAAGTTAACATCATATCTCTGATAATTTAATTTACTTAAATCGCAAAACCAAACTGTCACATTAACATCATACCTCTGATGGTAAAAATCTCTATGGATCTTCAACAAATCCAATCCCAATTGTCATTCTCCCTAATAGAATGACAAGTCCACTGAAATTGCGTAAATCGCAAAATCAATAGTGTTATGTTAATATCACAACTCTAACAGTATACTTTTCTCACACTAATTCCCAGTAGAGTTTTAGTCATGTTAACATTAAACCTTTGACAATAAACTCTGACATAATTCCCAGCGAATCAAACTCCATTTCTTATTCTCATTCATAGAATAGCAAGTCCACAAAACTTGTTCAAATTACAAGTCCTGATTTCACTGTCAAGTTAACATCACATCTTTGACAGTAACCCTCTCAAATTCCCGCAGTGGAGTTATTTAATTTACTAAGTTAATATCACACCTCTGGCAATTAAAACTCTTTACTTTACTAAGTCTAGTTTTCTAGTGAAAAACGAAACATGCATGATTCAAGAAGCTTTGAGCGTGACCTTCGTGTCTCAAGCACAGAGCCGCGTCTCAAGCACCAAGATAGAGTCGCTTCTCAATATCAAATGAAGATCGCGTTTTTTGGAGTCCATGGCATCTGCGTCCAATGACAGGCGCGTCCAAGGCGACATTCGCGAGAGTCGCATCCTCTCTCCTACTACAAAGAGTATGTCTCTGCTACTGCAATCAATTCAACAGTATGTTGGCCCAAAAGGTTACACTCTCCATTTGTTTAGAGTTTTGATGATAACAAAACACTTAGAGCTATATTGGTACTAATAAGTTTGTTCAAGATGAGTTTTAGGTTAGTAATATTTTGAAGGCTATTGTTTAGCTTTTGCAAGACTTTCTAGGTTCATGGAGCAAATAAGGTAAATGGCACAAGAAGGAATGTTCATAGAAGAAAAGGATCTAGCATGACATTGCATGGCTCAAGACTTCAGTTTGGCTTAAAAAGACTTCATTAGATTTGTTTTTACTTTTATAGTTTTTGTTAAAGAATAGTGAATAGAGTTGAAGCTCCAATATTCCAACACACACACACGTTTTTGCGCACATGCCTTTCCTAGAAATATTCCCTATAAATATATATAAAATATTTTAATACAAAGCCTTTTGATTACAAACTCAATTTTATGTTTTATATATATCTAATCAAAACTATTTTGTTAGATTTCAAATCCCTTTCAAAATTATGTTTCAATTTTGACTTTTGGCCTGAACCGGTCGACCGTCACTAAGTCAGGTCAGATCGGTGACCGACCCAGTCGACTGGTCTTCTAGCAGTTTTTGTGTGTATCCATGTGCATGTTTCACGGTCGACCGGGCGGTCGACCGGAGACCTTCGGTTGACCGGGCGGCTGGCCGACTGAAGTGGTGTTGCTCTCTGTTTGTTTCGGTCGACCGGGCGATCGACCGAGAGCCTGCAACGACTCTTTTTGTTTGAATCCCGGTCGACCGGCCGGTCGACCGAGATAGTCGTTTCAACCATAATGGCTAGTTTTTTAAACACATTTTAAATTTGTCTTTTTTTCTAAACGTGTTTAAATGGTATTTTCTGGGTCTAATACTTCCTAATTAGCATTATGAGGGTTTACTCTTTAATCCCTAGCCCTCTCCTATAAATAGGGGTGATTAGGGAGAGTTTTTAACACAACAAGCATTTACAAAAAGTTTCAAAAGTTTTCAAAGACTTTCAAAAGAGTTTGGTCCTTGGTTTTTGTGCTGAAGAATCTTCATCGCTGAAGTTTTATTTTCTAAACTCTCTGAATTTCATTTTCTTTTTTCACTTACAATATTTGAGCTTCAATTCTAACCATTGTTCTACAGGGTTCTTGTAAGGGAAAGAGGCTTTTGTAAAAGAGAGTTTGTGGTTCTTTTGATCACCAAGAAGTACTTGTGTTCGAGATTGTGGAGTTGGGTACTCCGGTGTGATTGTAACTCTTTGTGAAGTTATAGTGGTTAGAAATCCTTCTGGGTGAAGGCGGGGATGTAGAGCTGGGTGCTCGAACCTCGAAAAATTCTCAGTGTTTGCATTGGTTTACTTGCTCTTATCTCTTACATTATATTCTTTGCTTAAATTACTTACTTGTATGTAATTGCAATTAATTTTTAAATTCCGCATTAAGTTCACTAGGTTAGCATTATCACCTATTCACCCCCTCTAGGTGATTTCAATTGGTATCAGAGCCTACGCTCTTGATATTAGGTTTAACCGCCTAAGAGTGAGATCTTGGTTTTCTAGTCTACATTTGCATTTTAATTTGCACACATTTAGTTTGCACTCATGGATAGCCCTCCTATATTTGACTTTTCTAGACATGATATTTGGAAGGCCAAGATGAGTTGTCATTTAAAAAGCCTAGGACATCTAGTTTATCAAGCCACTACCAAAGAATCCTTCCCCAATGATAGCAAGCATAGAAAGGCCAATGCATTAGCCCTTAAGACACTTAGAGCATCTCTTAATAAAGATCTAGTACATGTATTTGCTCACTATGATTCAGCTTTTGTAGTTTGGAGCATCTTGGCTTCTCCCGAGCTACCAAGGATCATCAATAAGTTGAGGAGATGTAGGAGAGACAAGTCCGACGAGCATTGCCTCATGGTCTAAGGGAATGACTCCTTGAGGTACAATCAGAATCTCAACTAGATGATAGCTCTAATTCCTATTGTTATGGATGTTTAGAAGTTCAAATTTAAATATGGAACTTGCTACAAAGCTTGAAAAATTTTTAGAAAAACATGATCTTTTGAGAAAGAAAAATTTTGAACTAAAAGAAGAAATGAAGGATTTGTGTTCAAATTTTGAATTGATTTTGCAATAGATGGAAGAGATTGCTAGTGAACGTGACTCACTTAAATCTCAACTTGACCTTGCCCTAAAGAAAAATGAATTTTTGAAAAACAAAAATGATTGT
Source organism: Agave tequilana (assembly GCA_038442645.1). Taxonomy (NCBI): domain Eukaryota; kingdom Viridiplantae; phylum Streptophyta; class Magnoliopsida; order Asparagales; family Asparagaceae; genus Agave; species Agave tequilana. The sequence continues at coordinate 59,759 of JAVJIF010021256.1, forward strand.
GATGATGTTGTGAAAAATAATGAGATTTTATCTTCAAAATTGGATTTTATTTTAAAAGATAACCATTCTTTGAAAAATGAAATTGATTTCATTACTAAAGAATTAGATCTTGTTTTAAATAAAAATAAATCTTTGAAAAAGGATATAGATAATCATGTTTGCCATGCTAGTGTAGCTTCTTCATCTAGCATATCTATTGCATGCTCCACTTTATCTTCAACTATTGAAAATGATATAAATGTTTTGAAGAAAAGTGTTGATTGTTTGGGCTCCACTTTGAGCCATGGTGCCATGAACCACACACGTTTTGGAATCCTTGGTTCGAAAGAAACAAGTTTCATCTTTGCATGCACACCCTCCACGGCATACACATACTTCTCACGGTCACCACCATCACATGTATGCTCATGTGTACACATGTACACATTGTGGACGTAAGGGCCACCTTGCTAGATTTTGTTATGATCGTATATATTATGAAAATTTAGCAAATAATGTAGTTTGGGTTAGGAAAGGTACTAACCCTATGGACCCAAAAGAAAATGGGTACCAAAGACCACCCCTATGGTTTTTGATGTAGGTGTGGGCTCTCGCATCACGTGAGAGTGGCGATACCTTGAAGTGGATGCGTTCCGTGCCTAAAGAAAAACAATTTGAATGCATCACTTTCAAGGGGAGTTTGGTGGAGAGGACCACCATTGGTTTGGAGAACTAGAGAGGTGCCTTCATCAGTTTTGGTATCAATCTCTAACTCCCGTTTATATTTGCATGTTTTTTTTTCATGTCATTGATTTATAACATGTCATGTTTTATTGTTCATTATGCCTATGCCATGTTTATTAGAATAGTGATATACTTGTTAGTTATTTGAGACACTCTTGTTTAAATTGTACTTATATCATTGTGTTCTCACTTTGTTTTTATAACTAATATATATGTCCTAGATCTAATGTACATGCATATACATAATGATCATATGGATGTTTATGATTTTTGTTTTGATATTTCATGTTTTGATTAGTATGTTAAATGCCATGATTATTAGACCATTGACATGCATGTATAGCTTTTGAGTTCACCCATGTTTATATTGACACATATGTTGTGTTCTCACCCTTGTTTAGCTATCGTGTCTTTCATAGTTCTAATAGCATATGGATTTACATAATGATTATTTTATATTTGTAATGATGATTTATGTCCCATTTTATGCTACATGATTTGATTAATTGTTTAGATGTTAGTTTTCATTAAAACTAGGATATATACTTGTACATATTATGGGCCACAAATAGATCATTATATGTTTGTGCTTGAACGCTCTTTTGTACCCATTAGATGTGCTAGTATAGTCTAGTTTTGATCATTCATGCATTCTAACTTGTATTCTCTATTTTGGATATGTTTTATGATCTTGTGTTCTAACTTCATGTATATGTCTATTTTGCCAAACTTTAAGATATACATGTATACCCTTTGAGTCATTTGCTTTTCATGCAAATCGTTATTATGGACTTAAATTGTGTTTAGAGATATGTATGTATACTTCTTGTTTTGTCAAAACATACACATGCCTTGAAGTATGAATTGAGTTTAATGAAAATTTAGTTTTGATGAGTCTCATGTTTTCATGTTTAAAGGAATACCTTAATTGAGCTTAAGTGCATGTTTTCATGATAGTGTATTTCACATTACACTTGTACACTCTCCTTATTTGATGGTTTCTCATGATTTTGTTTTCATGAGTATGATATGTGCTATATAGATTTTGAGTGTTTTTAGTGCCATGTGATTTACATGTGTTTCATGAAAAATAAGTTTGTTTTATTCCTTACTTGAAGGATTTCGTACTAGTTTACAAGTTTTTCCATTTAACTAGTTGCTATATTCTTCGTTTTGGTAGAGTTTTTCAAACATACTTTATGTTCAAACTTATTTTTGAAAACCCTACCATCTAAGGGCGGTTTGTTGGGCGACCATGCCTTGTATGTTATTATTGAAAATCATTTTAAAACATGTGCATGAAATGGGTGGTAGGTTATATGAGGTATACACTTGATCTTATTATTGTTTCAATTGGTATCATTGGATCGTTTTAATTGGTATCAATATTGACATTCTTTTTGTATACTCATATATGTTTAATTTGTACTCAATAATATCACAAATTTTAGTTTTGCCAAACTTGATTTTTAATGAATATCATATTTAAATTGATTAGTTTTCAATTGGTATCCTAATACAAGCTTATGCATCATTTTAATTGGTATTTCATAAAGGGGGAGAAAATTCGTATTTTATCTCTCAATTGATATTTGGTTTACCTTTGTTTTCTACTCCCATACTTTATGATGAAAAATGATTTAAAGGAAAATTAATATGGATTTTAATTTGGTATCATATGAAAAATACTTACAATTGGTATCAAGATGCTTATTTGTTTACTTTCTACTGGTATCAAGATGCATGATTTTAATTGTTTATTTACAAAAAGGGGGAGAAGTATTTTGTTGTTTTTATACTTCGCTTATTGTTTTTTTTTATTAATAACAAGAATTTTTATATATTGATTATCTTTCAATTGGTATCATGATTCACTTATATTGATATTTTTTTTGGAAGAATATGTTTTATTACTTACTTGGACCCCTTTGTTGATGATTGACAAAAGGGGGAGAAGTATTTAAGTTTATATGCATATTTATACAAGAACATAGTTTGGTTAGTTTGATTTTTTATTGGTATCAAGAGCATTATTCCAGAACATGTTCATGTAAAGATTTATTTTAGTATTAAAAGCTTGTTTTATGCATATCTATGCATTGTCATTATTTATTGGTTGTTTCCTAACCCTTTTGATGTATGACAAAAAGGGGAGAAGTATTAGTGATTTCATATTTTGGTTTCATATTTTGTACATGTTCATATTTTGTACATGTTTATCTCATATATGTATATGTAGGTTTCATGTTTTATACATATTCATATATGTATATGCTTTCATATTTTATACTTGATAAAATAGAGTATCATTTGAGGGGGAGTTTTTATATCCCTTTTATATCTTGATAATATAGCCTATTTGTCATCATCAAAAAGGGGGAGATTGTTGGCCCAAAAGGTTACACTCTCCATTTGTTTAGAGTTTTGATGATAACAAAACACTTGAGAGCTATATTGGTACTAATAAGTTTGTTCAAGATGAGTTTCAGGTTAGTAATATTTTGAAGGCCATTGTTTAGCTTTTGCAAGACTTTCTAGGTTCATGGAGCAAATAAGGTAAATGGCACAAGAAGGAATGTTCATAGAAGAAAAAGATCTAGCATGACATTGCATGGCTCAAGACTTCAGTTTGGCTCAAAAAGACTTCATTAGATTTGTTTTACTTTTATAGTTTTTGTTAAAGAATAGTGAATAGGGTTGAAGCTCCAATATTCCAACACACACACACACACGTTTTTGCGCACATGCCTTTCCTAAAAATATTCCCTATAAATATATATAAATATTTTAATACAAAGCCTTTTGATTATAAACTCAATTTTATGTTTTATATATATCTCTAATCAAAACTATTTTGTTAGATTTCAATTCCCTTTCAAAATTATGTTTCAATTTTGACTTTTGGCCTAAGCCGGTCGACCGACCGGTCGACCGTCACTAAGTCAGGTCAGATCGGTCGACCGACCCAGTCGACTGGTCTTCTGGCAGTTTTTGTGTGTATCCATGTGCATGTTTCACGGTCGACAGGGCGGTCGACCGGAGACCTTGAGTCGACCGGGCGGCTGGCCGACTAAAGTGGTGTTGCTCTCTGTTTGTTTCGGTCGACCGGGCGGTTGACCGAGAGCCTGCAACGGCTCTTTTTGTTTGAATCCCGGTCGACCGGCCGGTCGACCGAGATAGTTGTTTCAGCCATAACGGCTAGTTTTTTAAACACGTTTTAAATTTGTCTTTTTCTTCTCTAAAATTGTTTAAATGGTATTTTCTGGGTCTAATACTTCCTAATTAGCATTATGAGGGTTTACTCTTTAATCCCTAACCCTCTCCTATAAATAGGGGTGATTAGGGAGAG